>JADBJO010008159.1:65000-77500 GCA_016801955.1 Conus betulinus | reverse complement strand
TAGTTGCCCGATGATTACCCCCTCCGGGACAGTCGTTACTGCGGAAGCGACGAAAAACGAACCACAGACGACACACGTTTAATAATCGATGGGAAGAACCTCACTCTGCCTGTGTATTGGAAGTGCGTGAGGGTGGGTAGGAGGGGGGGGGGGAGGGCCGACATGAATGGCGTGGGACCACAGCTAAGGGAAGGGTGACGGGGTGTGGGGGGGGGGGGGGGAGGGGAGAGTGTGACACAGGACAAGCAAATATTACAAACTACTGACACTGAATTTTTTTTTTTAAATGGACAAAAAGGCAAATCACACCGAGAACATTTTAAACGACTCTTACCGGTGAAAACTATTCCATAAATAATTCAAACTGACAAGTTTTTCGTGTCAAGTCTGTATTGTGTCCACATGACATCACACACACACACACACACACACACACACACACACACACACACACACACATTTCTTTTCCTTATATACTTCTTAACCGGAGAACTGACATCAGTCTGAACTCCTCAGACAATCCAAAAACCGTTAGGCATCCAATAAACAAAAAAAAAAATCAGTCAAAAATTGAAGAAAAATTCTTCTTAATACGCCTACAATACTGTGCCTTTCTATTGATGATCAAATTAATGACAATGACAATTAATGCTTGGAATACTTCTCGCTTTATGTTGGCATGAATATGAAGAAGAGTATGAAAGAAATACGTACGGAAGGGGGAGGGGGGGGGGGGGGGGGGGGCTGCCCACTTCACTATTTCGCTTTCGTACATCTTACATAATTTGAGCTCCAGTTTAACAAGTTATCGATTTCGCTCAGACTTTAATTTTAGCCCCATTCAAATGAGTTTTTAAACTGACACAAACGAGAGAGAGAGAGAGAGAGAGAGAGAGGAGAGAGAGAGAGAGAGAGAGAGAGAGACAGACAGACTGACAGACAGACAGAAAGAGAGAGGGGGAGGGAGGGAGGAAGGGAGGGAAGGACAGAGAGAAAGGGAAAGAGAGGAGAGATAGGTACCGCGGGGTGATAATTCGCACATCCAAGCCTCTGTCAACAAACTGACAAGAAACAGCTGATGACGTCTGTGAAGCAGAAAGAAGAAAGGAAAGAAGGGGGGAGGGGGGGGGGGGGGGAGGAGAAGGAGGATCCTGTTGGCAATCCATTTCCTGCGCCGACACAGACCCCTAAACGGATTCTCGGAAGTGGGGGGGGGGGGGGGGGGGGGGGGGGGGAGAAGGAAGGGGGATGGGAGTGGGTGTTGGAGGGGGGTTGCAGCGCGGTAGAGAGAAAAAGAGGATTGGGGGAGAGGGGGGGGGGGGGGGGGGGGAGTATCAGAAGTGGCCACAACGGACAGTCGTTGACCACTGAGCGTCCGGAAATGTCTTGCACAGGGGATGGGAGTAAGTGCCATTGAGGGAAGGGGGGGGGGGGGGGGGGGGGGCGGAGAGCGCTTAGACAGATTAGTTTCCGGCTTTCAACACAAACGAACATCTAGAACGAAGACATTAGCCCAACCCTCTCTCTCTCTCTGCGTGTGTGTGTGTGTGTGTGTGTGTGTGTGTGTGTGTGTGTGTGTGTGTGTGTGTGTGTGTGTGTCCTTCCCTCCCCAATCACTCACTCATTTACTCTCTCTCTCTCTCGCTCTCTCTCTCTCTCTCTCATTACAACTCAACAAACGATAGTGACTGACTCCGTCTGTCTCCTTATTCCGCTCAAACACTTCTACACGGAACACGAGTGATCAATTCCGTTTCCCTAAACGGCTTCGCCTATTCTGTGGCTTGTGGGCCGACTTCAACATTTAGGACTTAAACACAAACGATCGTGACTTCTCATTCCGCCTCTGCATGGAGCCCGATTGACTGGCTCTGTTTGCCTCACGGCAGCTGCTCTTTGTGACGTGGGAGATGACGTCAACGTGTGACAACCCTGATATAACGGCCCGTTGCGGTCGGCCGGACTATAAGCAGCATCACCTTACCTCAGGTACCCCCCCCCCCCCCTCCTATCCCCCACTCCCTCTCCCACGAGTTCATGTGACGCAAACATCAATTAACAGTGGTGGCGGGCACTGCGGCACCACATTCCGTCTCGGCAGAACTACTGGAGCTATGCTGCTACCGCTATACTCTACTGCTGCTAGCAAAAAGAGTGCTGGTCACATCATCATCGTCATCACAGGGAACTTCAGTTGCAGCGCTCCGTTTGAAGAAGAAAAACAAACACCCGAAGGTGCTGGGGAGGACCCAGAGAAGCACTGTCTTCACCTGCCTTTAGCGCAGTCCTGTACCACCCTTGGAGGCCTGCGCTGTGTTGACGATGGGTACAGGCATGCGCTGGACACCCCATTAAGATATCAAGGACATGAATACTCCTGAACAGAGTAAAATCAGACTACAGGATGCAACTCATAACAGCCTTAAAGTAGCATCCCCATGGGTGTACCAGCCCTATTTCATGACTGCAGAGACCACCGGCGAAAAACACCACCCTCCAGCTGTCGAGCACACCCCACAGACCCAACCACCACCCTGCCCACGGACAGATGAAGACAGTGCCACTCCAGACACAGCCAAGCTTTTGCCATACGGTCTTATGCGCCCTCAAGAGAGAATCCAAAGTTGCAGTCTTTCCCACTGTCAACAGGACTTTCATATAAAGGGAAAATGTACATCAGAAAGTTGAACAAAAAAAAAAAGAAAAAGAAAAGAAATCCAAGTAAGGCATGCAACCGCCCATATAAAATAGAAACAAACGTAATGGTGGTGTTCGGCTGGAGGTTGTGCACGCCCGCGAGTGCCCCCCCCCCCCCCCCCCCCCCTCTCCCACATCCATTCCTCGACCCCTAACCCACCCCACCCCTCTCACATCCAAACACACGCACGCATATGCACGTGTAGATCAAAGTTCAAGTCATCGATATTTGAATGAGAAGAGAAAGAGAAAAACAGTGTCTGAGGCAGAGACTGCTTCTTTTTAAAAAAAAAAAAAAAAAAAAAGATGAACAGCAGATCTCTGACCAGATTCGACACGTTCTTGTTGTTGTTGTTGTTGTTGTTGTTGTTGGCCACAGTGGATGTGACAGCTGCACCGCACCGGGAGCCCTGTGATATTGGGCGACATCTGCACGGACCACGGTGAAACGACGCAGTCTATTGGCCACGCAGTACAATGCAGAAAAGCACGCTACAATACAACGGGAGACAATACCGGAGCTTAGCGCCGTCTGACGGCTTTCAGGAGATAATGGCTATGGCAGCCTTCACTTGGGTCTTTGAAAGCCTCGTATATACGAACACCAGAAGGAAGGATGGGGAGGGGGGTCGGGAGGGGGGGGGAAAGGAGATGGGAGGTAATTGATTAGCTTCTTTTTTTTTTTACGGGAATACAATACATTGCAAGACAAAAGTCTGATTTAGCTCAAGACAAATAACTCATAAGCTTCTTTCCTTTTGACGTGTCTTCGGTTTGTTCAGTTGTGTGATTCATTTCAAAATCTCTCTGCCTAGAGCAATGCAGACCTCACTGTCGTTTCTGTCTTTAAAAGAACAAACACACACACACACACACACACACACACACACACACACACACACACACACACACCGGCAACAACAATACCACATAGTAGCTGTACGGAAAATCATCTTTCCATCTGACATTTTGATGGTTTTGGATATCCTTTCTATACCTCAGAGATTCTCTCTCTCTCTCTCTCTCTCTCTCTCTCTCTCTCTCTCTCTCTCTCCTCTCTCTCCTCTCTCTCTCTCTCTCTCGTCGTGGTCCTTCAGCCTCCTACTTTTCTCACACTTTCTTTTTTCTCTTCTTCTTTTTTTTTTTTTTTTTTAAATAAAGGTGGAGCCTCCATCCCCCTCGTTTTTTTCTCACTGTGGTGCCCTTGAAGGGGGGAGGCAAAGTCTGGAAGGACTACATTTCATGCCTGCATGCTCTCAGTACTATGCAGATGATAATATGAAACACACATTTTTCTTTTACGCTGGGTGGCTGGTTTGTTCTATCGCAAACAAGATGGCTTCAAAGCTCCCCGTCAACGAACATGGGGGGAGCAGGCACGAGCTCAGTCACCACCGAAAAGGACGTATGTCTGGGATCCATGACTACGTTGACGTATTACGTTAGAGAGAGAGAGAGAGAGAGAGAGAGAGAGAGAGAGAGAGAGAGAGAGAGAGAGAGAGAGAGAGAGTAAGTACATGACTAACCATCAAGACATCACCGAGACCCTAGCATCGCGGTTGCTATGTCTTCTAGATCTCTCTAATCAAACCCACCGGCCGGAAGAACCCCTAGTGGCTGGCAGCAGCTACAGAGAGACGATCAGGAGCGACCTGAAGAGGGAGGAGAAGAACAAGGACAGAGGAGAGCGCAGATGCCAGGGGATAGCGTCAGCATCATCAGGACAGAAGAGAGCGCAGATGCCTGGGGATAGCGTCAGCATCATCAGGACAGAAACGAGCACAGATGCCAGGGGATAGCGTCAGCAGCATCATCAGGACAGAAGAGAGCGCAGATGCCAGGGATAGCGTCAGCATTTACAGGACAGAAGAGAGCGCAGATGCCAGGGGATAGCGTCAGCATTTACAGGACAGAAGAGAGCGCAGATGCCAGGGGATAGCGTCAGCATTTACAGGACAGAAGAGAGCGCAGATGCCAGGGGATAGCGTCAGCATCATCAGGACAGAAGAGAGCGCAGATGCCAGGGGGATAGCGTCAGCATCATCAGGACAGAAGAGAGCGCAGATGCCAGGGGATAGCGTCAGCATCATTAGGACAGAAGACACTGCAGATGCCAGGGGATAGCGTCAGCATCATCAGGACAGAAGAGAGCGCAGATGCCAGGGGATAGCGTCAGCATCATCAGGACAGAAGAGAGCGCAGATGCCAGGGGATAGCGTCAGCATCATTAGGACAGAAGACACTGCAGATGCAGGGGGATAGCGTCAGCATCATCAGGACAGAAGAGAGCTCAGATGCCAGGGGATAGCGTCAGCATCATCAGGACAGAAGAGAGCGCAGATGCCAGGGGATAGCGTCAGCATCTTCACAGCCACGTCAAGCATTGTGTGATGATGAATCATCAGCCCCCCCCCCCCCCCCCCCCCCCTTTTTTTTAAATTATTGTGAGGACTCGGTTGGACGTAGACTGCAGATAGAGCTGGGTCTTATATCTCTACTTGAATCACAGTGACTACATCCAAAAGAAGATTCGCAATTCACTGATCATGAAACCTTTACAACGGTCCTAAAATGGAGATGTGTCCAACCAACAACAACATTCGAAGATTCTCTCTCTCTCTCTCTCTCTCTCTCTCTCTCTCTCTCTCTCTCTCTCTCTCTCTCTCTCTCTCTCTCTCTCTCAACCCCGGTGACCCGGTGACTGGTCATGAACATTTTAACCAAGCACACACAATCGAAATCAACATCATATGACAGAACGCCCGAGAACCATGACGAAAGATACTTAAACATAAAATGCGTTGTTGTTGTTGTTGTTGTTCTTGTTGTTGTTGTCGTTGTTGTTGTTGCTGTCGTCGTCGTACCTGGGCTAAAAGACTCCAGGGATCATCCGAACAGCCGAAGCACTTGAACACTGTGGTTCAAATGCATCAGCTAGGGATGAGAACATCACGTGTGTGACCCGTTTTTGATTACCCCACCGCACTGAGCAGCCACACTCCGTCTTCGAGGGAAAAAATGCCCATGCCCATTTGCGGCATCGCGTCCCATGAAAAACAGCGGGGTCACTCTTGCCAGCTCTCACACAGATTACCTCCTCTTGGCCGACAGATTTCCGAACACTGTCTGCTGATGGACGGATCTGGAACTCCAGATAAATTTTCTTGTCCGGCAGGTCAGTTTCCACCCTGATGTATAGGTTTCGTTTAAATGCTCTCCGCACAAAATACAGCAAAAATGTCCGGTGCATGTGTGGAAGAGAAATAACGCTTAGCGCTTAGTCATTTACTCGTCCACCGCTCCAAAGTCAAAGAACGAGTCTCTCTAAATGATTCACTTTTTCGCATTTTTTTTTTCGGAGTGTTTGATTCATTGTCCAGTTGGTATCTTCCTGTGATCATTTAGTTTCCATCATCCCCAACCCCCATTTTTTTTGTGTGAAAGTACTGTCTTCTTTAACACACACACACACACACACACACCACACACACACACACACACACACACACACACCACACCACACACCACCACCACCACCACCACCAAAATTCACAAACATGCTAGAGCATTTTAAAATACAATAACACACATTTTCAAAGACAACTTGTTGCACTATTTCTTTCTCATTCAAAGCAGAGCAAATGATAAATCTTACCTACAATGTGCATTATACATGGCATTGTCAACAAGACCTACAAGATTGCGAAATCTGAATGATTCTATGTCTCCGTTTGTCCCTGTCTGTCCGTCTTTCTCTATGTGTATATGTGAGTGTGCGTGCGTGCTTGTGTGTGTGTGTGTGTGTGTGTGTGTGTGTGTGTGTGTGTGTGTGTGTGTGTGGTGTGTGTGTGTGTGAGAGAGAGAGAGAGAGAGAGAGAGAGAGAGAGAGAGAGAGAGAGAGCGAGAGCGTAAAACACGCATGCACAAAACTCTCGACCACGCGCACAATCCCTCCCAACTGTAATTCAAAAAAGAAGGTCAATGTCCATTCTCTTCTCCCCAAAGACAAACACAGAGGATAAAGATCTTTAACAATCCTAATGTAAACGCTTCGTCGTCGACTTCCTTCCCTTGCCCATCTGACACACAAACACCCTCCTTCACCTCACCCCCAGCAAAGTTAAAAAAAAAAAAAAAAAAAAAAAAAACAAAAAAAAAGAGATTGAGTTCTTGAAACACCTTTGAAACGCAAGTTGTTCTGTAAATTCTAAAGCTTCTTTTCCATCTTCTCCCCCTTTTAAACACACACGCATGCACGCACGCACGCTCGCTCGCGCGCGCGCGCGCACACACACAAAACACACACATACACTATCACTCTCAATTTCACTCTCTCTCCCTCTCTCAACCTCTCTCACACACCCACATCTCTCTCTCTCTCTCTCTCTCTCTCTCTCTCTCTCTCTCTCTCTCTCACACACACACACACACACACAGAAAGTTAACTGTGGCTTAACAACCCCCAGCCCCCCCCCCCCCCCCACCCCCCCCCCCCCCCCCCCGCACACTGACCTAGTGCCTTGCTCACAGATATGGACGTGTCGGCCACTCAAGTTTGCAGGGCTTTCGCTGTGACTGATGGAGCACCTTCAACCCGTGGCAGCAACATCCATCGTTTTCCTGCACGGGCACGTGAAGCGCGTCGACACTCGTTGTCTTTGGGGCCAAGCCAAGACCTTTGGGTCTGCCTTTCCTTCTCGGGGAAGCCAAGACTTGTTGGTCAGCTTTGTCCAGCCAAAACATTTTGAGGTGAACAAAGCATTTTCTGTGCATATGTCGGCGATAGCTTTGTCCAGCCAAAAACATTTTGAGGTGAACAAAGCATTTTCTGTGCATATGTCGGCGATAGCTTTGTCCAGCCAAAACATTTTGAGGTGAACAAAGCATTTTCTGTGCATATGTCGGCGATAGCTTTGTCCAGCCAAAACATTTTGAGGTGAACAAAGCATTTTCTGTGCATATGTCGGCGATAGCTTTGTCCAGCCAAAACATTTTGAGGTGAACAAAGCATTTTCTGTGCATATGTCGGCGATAGCTTTGTCCAGCCAAAAACATATTGAGGTGAACAAAGCATTTTTCCACGCACATACTGGCGATGGCTTTGTCCAGCCAAACATTTTGAGGTGAACAAAGCATTTTCTGTGCCTATGTCGGCGATAGCTTAATCTGGTCCAACATTTTGGAGGTGAACAAAGCATTTTTCACGCACATATTGGCGATGGCTTTGTCCACACAAACATTTTGAGGTGAACAAAGCATTTTCTGTGGATATGTCGGCGATAGCTTGGTCTAGTCAAACATTTGAGGTGAACAAAGCATTTTCTGTGCATATGTCGGCGATAGCTTTGTCCAGCCAAAACATTTTGAGGTGAACAAAGCATTTTCTGTGGATATGTCGGCGATAGCTTTGTCCAGCCAAAACATTTTGAGGTGAACAAAGCATTTTCTGTGCATATGTCGGCGATAGCTTTGTCCAGCCAAAACATTTTGAGGTGAACAAAGCATTTTCTGTGGATATGTCGGCGATAGCTTTGTCCAGCCAAAACATTTTGAGGTGAACAAAGCATTTTCTGTGCATATGTCGGCGATAGCTTTGTCCAGCCAAACATTTTGAGGTGAACAAAGCATTTTCTGTGCATATGTCGGCGATAGCTTTGTCCAGCCAAAACATTTTGAGGTGAACAAAGCATTTTCTGTGCATATGTCGGCGATAGCTTTGTCCAGCCAAAACATATTGAGGTGAACAAAGCATTTTTCCACGCACATACTGGCGATGGCTTTGTCCAGCCAAAACATTTTGAGGTGAACAAAGCATTTTCTGTGCCTATGTCGGCGATAGCTTAATCTGGTCCAAACATTTTGGAGGTGAACAAAGCATTTTTCACGCACATATTGGCGATGGCTTTGTCCACACAAACATTTTGAGGTGAACAAAGCATTTTCTGTGGATATGTCGGCGATAGCTGGGTCTAGTCAAACATTTTGAGGTGAACAAAGCATTTTTTCTGGCACATATGTCGGCGATAGCTTTGTCCAGCCAAAACATTTTGAGGTGAACAAAGCATTTTCTGTGCATATGTCGGCGATAGCTTTGTCCAGCCAAAACATTTTGAGGTGAACAAAGCATTTTCTGTGCATATGTCGGCGATAGCTTTGTCCAGCCAAAACATTTTGAGGTGAACAAAAGCATTTTCTGTGCATATGTCGGCGATAGCTTTGTCCAGCCAAAACATTTTGAGGTGAACAAAGCATTTTCTGTGCATATGTCGGCGATAGCTTTGTCCAGCCAAAACATTTTGAGGTGAACAAAGCATTTTCTGTGCATATGTCGGCGATAGCTTTGTCCAGCCAAAACATTTTGAGGTGAACAAAGCATTTTCTGTGCATATGTCGGCGATAGCTTTGTCCAGCCAAAACATTTTGAGGTGAACAAAGCATTTTCTGTGCATATGTCGGCGATAGCTTTGTCCAGCCAAAACATTTTGAGGTGAACTTTGTCCAAGCATTTTGAGGTGAACAAAGCATGTTCTGCATATGTCGGCGATAGCTTTGTCCAGCCAAAACATTTTGAGGTGAACAAAGCATTTTCTGTGCATATGTCGGCGATAGCTTTGTCCAGCCAAAACATTTTGAGGTGAACAAAGCATTTTCTGTGCATATGTCGGCGATAGCTTTGTCCAGCCAAAACATATTGAGGTGAACAAAGCATTTTTCCACGCACATACTGGCGATGGCTTTGTCCAGCCAAAACATTTGAGGTGAACAAAGCATTTTGTGCATATGTTGGCAATAGCTTAGTGTAGTCAAACATTTTGAGGTGAACAAAGCATTTTCTGTGCATATGTCGGCGATAGCCTTGTCCAGCCAAACATTTCGAAGTGAACAAAAAAAAGCATTTTTCACGCACATGTTGGCGATGGCTTTGTCCAGCCAAACATTTTGAGGTAAACAAAGCATTTATCACGCACGTGTCGGCAACAGCTTTGTCCAGCCAAACATTTTGAAGTGAACAAAGAATTTTTCGCGCGCAGGTGTCAGCGATAGCTTTGTCGAGCCAAACATTTTGAAGTGAACAAAGCATTTTCTGTGCGCATGTCGGCGATTGCTTTGTCGAGCCAAACATTTTGGAGTGAACAAAGCATCTTTCGTACATTTGCCGGCAATACAGCTCACTCTGGCCCAAAGAACGCCATTCTCCCCAAGTCATTCGTACGGGAAAGAGATATTACCGCATGAAAAATTGCAGAAGATTGAAGTTCCGATCGGAGAAGGATATCCTGTCGTTTGGACAGAATTTTTTTTTTTTTTTTAAACAATGCAGGACTGTAGCTTATGTGGTGAAAATCACATTTATATGTAGCAGGCTGGGGAGAGAGAGGGATGGGGGTGGGGAGGTGTGGGGTGTTCTGAGGATTATGAAATTCCAAAATTGTCACAATGCCCCTTCACTTTTCACAATTTTTTTTTTTAAGTTGCGGAAAGCTTCTCCAGATTTCACAACTTTACTGCGTCAGTAAGAACCCTAAAAAACACACACACACACATACACACGGGCGCGCGCGCGCGCACACACACACACACGCGCGCGCACACACACACACACACTCACGCGAACGCACATACGCGCACGCGCGCGAGCGCACACACACACACTCACAAGCTTGCTCTCCTAATCATTCTCTGTGTGTGTGTGTGTGTGTGCGTTGTGCGTGCGTGCGTGTGTGTGTGTGTGTGTGTGTGTGTGTGTGTGTGTGTGTGTGTGTGTGTGTGTGTGTGTGTGTGTGTGTGTGTGTATGCGTTTAGGGTTCTTACTGACGCAGTAAAGTTGTGACCTTTTTCTTCTTTTGTGAAATCCGCAAGAGCACACACAGACAGCCACTCTATCGCTGCTGAAGTGGCCCCGTTCGCTTTTGCCAATGGCTAATGACATTTACTTCCTCTTCCTTTTCTTCAATCTCTCTCTCTCTCTCTCTCTCTCTCTCTCTCTCTCTCTCTCTCTCTCTCTTATAAAAGCCAGCCCAGTGTGCCCCCCCCCCCCCCCCCCCCCCCCTCCCCAAATGTGTGGATCAAAAGTGGCAGGCAGTTTAGCGCTGATAGCCAGCCCCCCTGTCATAGCGTCATACCCCCCAGAAAAGTAAAGCCTTCCGTAAACTTCACTGCTGTCCTCATCGCCCTCTCTGAAAACTAAGATTTGTCAGTATGACCAGAAACGACACGGGTCACATCGCAGCTAGGGACACCTTCAGACACGTGCCTTACTGGTTAACGACTCCATGTTGAAACGCGTAGTCAAGGCCAGCTCGTCGGATCGAAACTAACAGCTGACATAACCTGGGACACCCGTGGACTGAGACTACGCAACACTGGTGAGTGCTGTGTGCGTAGTAAGTGTGTGCGTAATTCACCGGCAGTATATACGGATCACAGATATGTAAAAATGCATTCCTCTCGTTCCACCCCAGCACACGTTCAGTATGCACTGCGCACTCGAACCAGATTTCATCAGCTAAGGCTCCGACATGTTTGATTATGGAGCAGATGGATCCTCCTCCCCCCCCCCCCCCCCCCCCCCCCCCCCCTCTACCCCCCCCCCCCCCCCCCCCCCCCCCCCCCCCGCCATTCCGCATCCTAACGGTGTATCCGATTCCAATCAGACCATTCTTAGTTATTTCTACCATGACACCGGGTGTCACATTACAATCAATCACCCCCCCCCCCCCCCCCCCCCCACACACACTATCAGCACTATCACGCCTATCTCACTGTGACGATCAACATTAAAGTGGCCAGCTGCTACATGTCCTACGCACATGCACGTGTGCACACATACATACTCAAGCACGCACGCGCGCGCGCGCATACACACACACACACACGCGCGCGCGCGCACACACACACACATACGCGCGCACGTGCTCTATCGTTTTTCTTTTCATTTTTTTTCATTCATCCCAGGGGACTTAATTTTCTCCATATTTCGACAAGAGCAGTGACGGCGGTGACTTACGGCGGTGGTGAAGGCACGGAGGGTGCTGGTACTGGAAACATTCGAGCAGCGAAGAATTCAGCCCCCACAGAAACTGACCGAACCGGGATACTCAGAATGAAGCAGTAACACCAGAAAACTAAGGGTAAAAAAAACAAACAAACAAACAAACCGAATCTTGGAAATCGAGTTCATTGTTCACCTAACGTCCGCTTGTGGCTCGCGAATTTTCCAGATTTATTAAAAAAAAAAAAAAAAAAAAAAAAAAAAAAATTGTGCATGGGCTTACTGGCAATTACCGCCGGCCGCCAGAGGATGTGCGCTTGTGATTCACCATCTTTCCCCATGCAGTGTCCGGAACTGCTCTATGATGTGAAATACTTTGCTGAGCTAGCCAGAAATACACATCAAGGTCTACCCGTTTTCACCCGTGCACATCCACAACGTTCCACAGTGTTGTAAACCAGGATGTCATCTTTTTTTTATTTGCTGGTGCTCTCCCACTGTAACATTTCCCCGGTACTTACCGTAATTCTGATAGACACTGAACAAAATCCTACGGAACCTGATCTCTATACGTACGAGCGGGCGCGCTCGCGCGAGCACACACACGCACACACACACACACACACACGCACGCACGCACGCGCACGCGCACACACACACACACACAAACAGTCTCTTCCCAGACCTCGATGTAATATTTACAAATCAAGTTTTCTGTACTCTAGAGGGACCGCATGGAATAATTTGCCTTCCTCCATAAAATCATGTCGCTCAAAATATACATTTAGAAAAGCACTAAAAATGCATTTGA
>JADBJO010008159.1:47500-55000 GCA_016801955.1 Conus betulinus | reverse complement strand
CAGTAGCTAAATGTGTTAATACTTTACTGTCTTTACCCCATGACTGTTGACTCACCATTTTCAAAAAAATTTAAAGTTTTCTTAGCTTTTGTTAGAATAGTTTGTATGTGATAATTCCAGCTCAATTTAGAAGTTAAATTTACTCCTAAAAATTTTACGACTTTTTTATATTCAAGGCACAATCCATCTATTTGAAATGAAGGCAGAGGATTAGGATCATAACCAGTATTGAACAGAACCATATGCGATTTTTCAGCTGAAAGGGCCAATCCATTTTCAGTCATGTACCTACTAATTTTATCTAGTTCATTTTGATATATCTTTTTGATATAGTTGATTGATCTAACTGGTGTGTGACGTTTTAAAGTAACTTTCATCCATATACAGATATCATCCGCATATTGCACTAGTTCAACATTTTTTGATAATGATTTAGGAAGATCATGGATCAAAATATTGAACAGGATAGGAGCTATCACAGCACCTTGCGGGATTCCCATCTGGATATGTCTTTCATTAGAATATACATTTCCTACCTTCGTCTGTATTGTTCTATCACTTAAAAAGGTTTTTAAGTAATTGTACATACACCCCGAGAGACCTATTAACTTCAATTTGTTCAGAAGTTTTGAGTGCCAGACTTGGTCATATGCCTTTCTAATATCAAAAAACGTGGCAAGTACATTTTTCCTACGTGCGAATTGATGTTTTTACCTGTGTTGTAATTTTTACAAGATGGTCAACTGTAGATCTACCCTTTCTAAAGCCAGCCTGTTGTATTGGTATTATACAATTTTTTTTTCAATAATGTTCAAGTCTTTTTAGAATAATCTTTTCCATAAGTTTTCCCACGTGTGAAGTGAGAGCAATTGGCCTGTAGTTGTTCTTGTCTGATTTTGACTTGCCCTCTTTAGGGATAGGGGTTACAATCGATTTTTTCCACAAAGATGGTTGAAGCCCTTCAGACCAACATTTCTGAAAAAATAAGTTCAGAAACATTGTGAAATTAACTGGCAAATGCTTTATCATTTCATTGGAAATCGCATCTGGTCCCACTGATTTTCTTTTCGAACCAATAGAGAAAATGCATCCTTTACTTCTTGAAATGTAAGGGGAGCGTTTGTGTGTAGTGACTGTTAATGGGACTTTTTTCATGCGTTTCCTTATCCTCCATTTTCTCTCTGAATATCTTTTGTTTTCTGTCAGGCCCTCCCTGTTGCTATTTTTTTTGCAAAAATATTTGCAAATGCTTCAGCCTTTTCAAATTTTGATGGAAAAACTCATTATTTTCTAATGTTATGGGATATTCAGGAAGACTGATTCCATTTTTTATGTCTTTCAATTTTTTCCATGTTTTCTGAAGATCTTTGTGGTCATGTACTTCACTTTCACAGAAATTTGACCAATATTGCTCCTTGACCTTTTCGATTACTCTGTTACTATGATTTTTTGCTCTGTTCTTTTCAGCAATTTTGTCAGGATTCTTATCTTTTAAATATATTTTATAGGCCTGCATCTTTTTTTCTCTTGCTTCTTCACAAGTAGCATTCCACCATACATTACCTGCATATTTGTTTGATGCGTCAGTATTGCACCTTGGTATTGATAGATCAGCTGCATGTAAAACAATATCAACAAAATTCGCGTAGCTTGCGTCAATGTTATCAGACAATATCTCTTCACAATTGTAAGTAGAGAGTATGTTTTCAAATTTATCCCAAACAGCTATTATAATTATATATTTTGGGATCTTATCTTTATCGCAGTTTTGAACAGACAGATTGTTTACCCTTAATGGTAATAATTATTGGCAAATGATCACTACCAAGAGGATCTTTGAAGGTAGACCACTCACAGCTTGGAGCTATAGCAGGAGATATAAGTGTTAAATCAATGCTGTTGCTCGATGGTGTGAAATATCAGGTATTCTTGTTACACTGCCATCATTTAACAGACTCAGTGAAGAGTCTACTATATTTCCAACAACAAACGATTGTGTTACTCTTTCGCATTCATTATCCCAAAACGGGGCATGTGAGTTAAAATCACCTGCTATTAACCATTTTTCATGCTGGTTCGGTATAGCGCGAAGCCATTCTGTGTTTTCATTGTCAGGACCTTTTGCAAATAAATGGGAAACAACGTTTAATGTAAGTACTTCGTTGAGCTTCAGTTTTGCTGCACATGCATTAATGGTTTTAATATTCTTTGAAATGGGTGGCTCTATTTCAAAATATTCAACCTTTTCTTGGATATATAGTGCAGTAGTAACCCTCCCTGTTTCGTTGCTAGTTTGGAATATTGGAGGGTAATAGAAGTTTCGTAATTTTGGAATTTTTTGTTCAGTTACATTTAAAGACTGTAATGTTAACACTTGATACGTATGATCTGAGAGATGTTGAATCAGTTCGTGAATATTTGTTGATATTGATCTGCAGTTCCATTGCAATATTTTCAAATTCGAATGTTTCGTCATGCTGTCTGAAGAATGAAAAATGTATTGTTCTTCTAAATAGAAAAAAAAAAAAAACAACTTTTTATAATATTTAAAAAAACAGTAAAAATAACGAAGATAACAAACTGTGTCAATTAGCTAACTAATATAATGGTATTCGCAGTAATAAAATTGATGATTTATGGGATTGATGTTCTTATGATAATGAGGTTAATTACAAAGTGATGAGATTACAAGATGGCACCTTGTTCAAAAACAAAACTAACAGTCAAGAAGGTGCTGGTATTTTGCAAAAATTATTCCACCCTCTCTCAGAGAGAAATCCCCAGAAAATGGATCAACAATCACTCAACACAGCAAATCTGTTCATCCATGGATTGGGAGCGTACAACAGGTCGTCGTAGTACACAGGGAACGGTCTGGGTGGGTGGTGCTGGAACCTGGCTGCTTTCTTGGGCTTCCTCCAGAACAGGTCTCTCACGTGGCGCCCGATGTTAGCTGCCATCTTACTGGTTCCGAGGAAGGTGGGATGAAGACCATCCTGAAGATGTCGCGGGCTGGTTGTTAGATTGGAATGCCCCACGAAAGTGATGTTGTTGAAATCAGCTAGCTGTTGCATGACAAGAGCATTGAACAGTTCTGCTTTGATGTTCAGATCTTTGTTTCTGATAGGGCACACTTTGCTGACCACTACTTTAAGATCAGGATGACTCTTAACAATTGTTTTAATGTTTACAACAAAGTCTCTACAGCAGTCTTCAGGAGACTTCTTTTTCAGTCATTTATTGCTGTGTGGATGACTAGAGAGCGTCATATTTCATAGGTTTTGTAGAATCACTTTCAGCCTTGAACATTCTTGAAAGCTCCTCTGCCACATACGCCTTTTTGGATGTTGCTCTGAAGCAGTACGAATTTCCCAACCTCTTGCTATCGATTTTGTTGGCTATGGAATCGTGTAGAAACAACACCCTAGGCAGATCTGATTTTACGCTCTTTTTGGAAGGTTTTTGTTCTGTGAAATTTTCCCCATGACGTAAGTGGTTGGTCTTTGCTTTTGCGTCATCACTTCTTTTTTCTTCAGTCTTCTTTCTATGTCCATCGCATTTCTTTCCTTCTTTCTGTTGATTTTGTTTTGCTGCTGTTTTATGTGGGTGGTTTGAAGGTGAGGGCTGTTTAGGGGACGATAACAATGTCCCAGCCTGGCAGCATCGGCATAAGACGCGCGTTTCTCGGTTTCAGTCTGCGTTTGCGCGTCCCGTACAACACTTTTTTTTTTCTTCTAAATTAAAGTATCTTTTATCAGTTCGGTTTGCAGCCGAATTGTGTCTTCTAGCTTTGATAATTTTTCATTCAGGCCTATCGATACGGTTCGTTCAAGGAACATAATTCTACTTACGGCTTGTTCATTTTCTTCTTTTTTGCCATCGCCGATTGACTCTGTTTCCACTATTTTCTCGGGCCTGTCCAAACGGTCGTTGCCGACTGGAAAAAAACTTTTCGTATAGAGGAAGACCTCGTCCTTGTGGGGCTGGTGTTGGGTTTTTTCTCATCAGAGTGTTCTTTAGCCGTCTTGCTCATTGGGTTTTTGCTTCTGGCTCTAGTCATGTTCTCAAGAATTTTTACTAATATAGTCTAGCAAACTATGAGGGGTCATACCAGGGCGGCCATTATGTCCATAAATTTCCCTACACAGACGTTAAACAAATCCATAACTCAATGAAACAGATTCACTGAAACACGTGCACACTGCTGTGAAATCCTTCTCCGATCAAACCTTAGGTCAAAGGAAATGAATTTCTCTTTCGGAAACTCCAAATCACAACACCTCCGAGCAGGGTTTCCACGGAGTCTGCTGTAAAAAAGTGTTGATGCTTGACATCATGTAAGTTCCAACACGTTTATAGTGAGCGATACATCGCATGAAATGCACCACGGAGCGTCTTCACCTTTCAAAAGACACGACACGGTGTTAAACGAGTGGCGTGTGTGTGTGTGTGTGTGTGTGTGTATATAATGGGCATAGAACCGTTTCTTTTTTACGGCCACCAGTGACAGATGGTAACAAGTTTTTTTTTTTTTTTTTTTTTTTTTTTTTTTTTTTTTTTTTTTTTAAATATCCGTTCTGACGGATTTGAAAGCGTTTGTTATCCGTCTGCGTGTTCCGGTCCTCTTGCCAGTGGTCCTTGACTGAAGTCTGCGCTTCGAGTTTCAGCTCGGTGTCAGGTATAGGGAACCTGCACACTTCTATATTGTGGCATTCTTGGCGAGTTGATCAGCTACCTCAATCAAGAGAGCCAGAGAGAGAGAGAGAGAGAGAGAGAGAGAGAGGAGGAGGGGGAGGGAGGGGGAGGGAATGAGAGAGGAAGGGAAAGGGAAAGAGGGGCAGGATGGAGGGGGAGGGGAACGGATTACATTAAAAATTAATTTTTGACGACAAATCATCGGTGAACAAATCTCCGCTAATTCGTCACCATCACCCACAAATCATCGATGAACAAATCTCCGCTGATTAATCATCATCGCCCACAAATCATCGATGAACAAATCTCCGCTGATTAGTCACCATCGCCCACAAATCATCAGTGAACAAATCTGCTGTTTAGTCACTATCGCCCAGAAATCTTCGGTGAACAAATCTACTGTTTAGTCACTATCGCCCACAAATCATCCGTGAACAAATCTGCTGTTTAGTCAGTATCGCCCACAAATCTTCGGTGAAAAAAATCTACTGTTTAGTCGCTATCGTCCACAAATCATCCGTGGACAATCTGTTGTTTAGTCGCTTTCGTCCACAAATCATCGTGAACAAATCTGCTGTTTAGCCACTTTCGCCCACAAATCATCGGTGAACAAATCTGCTGATTAGTCACTATCGCCCACAAATCATCGGCGAACAAATCTGCTGTTTAACCACTATCGCCCACAAATCTCGGGTGAACAATTCTCCACTGACTAATCGCTGTCGCCCACACGTCATTAAATCGACGATCATGAAGCATATCAGAGAGTTCCGCAATGTCTCTCGGTTCCACCGCATCTGCCACACATCCAGCATGCTATCGCAACGCTCAACCGTCGCCGGAGACACTACTACAACACAGTGACAACACATCGGTGTTTATTTTCGGAACCGCTGATCAATCGTCGTTTGCCTCCCCGACAATATACAACAGTTTGCATGCAGTCTGAAAATGACGTTTAAACCTGTGCGACATATACACAAAGCTACCTTCAACAGATGAAAGATTCAGTCGGATAAATTGTTAAAGCGTCCACATGCCATACTTGCCTGAAGTCATTGTGCAATCAACCCTCTCTCTCTCTCTCTCTCTCAATCTCCCTCCCTCCCTCTCTCTCTCTCTCTCTGGCATACACAAACACAAACGCACGCAAGCAACACGAACACACACACACACACACACACACACACACACACACACACACACACACACACACACACACACACAGAGACGTCGCCTGTATGTGTGCGAGTATATGTGAGTGAGTGAGTGAGTGAATGAGAGAGAGAGAGAGAGAATGTGTGTGTGCGTGTGTGTGTGTGTGTGTGTGTGTGTGTGTGTGTGTGTGTGTGTGTGTGTGTGTGAGTGAGTGAGTGATGGAAACGAAATACTGACATCTTGTACGTGCACATACATAATTATCATCTCTCTTTCTTTCGTTCCTTTTTTTTTTTTTTTTTTGTTCTTCTTATTTGTTTCCGTCTTTCAGGAAAGGGGGAGGGGGAAATCCATACGACATCAACATCTTTACCACCGTCATCGTCCTTGTCTTCAGTTTCGCCAGGTTCACAAGAATCATTAATGACGTTGTCTTCAACGTCAACATACAGCAACACACAGCGACCATTTGGGTTTACTGTAGTGACGGTTGATTTGCTGGCGGTACACTGACTCATAGACCACAATGCCTCTGAACTGTGCTGACCCCTTAAATGTCACTGACGACATTTTAGTGGATCGAGGCAGCAATCAATGAACAGTCGAACGTCGAGCCTGCATATGTAAGTCAGTTCGAAGGACACACTTGGAAAACCCGAAACGATTAGAAGAAAGCGAGAAACGCACAGAGGAAAAGCCTACAACAATCATTTATGCTCTGTTGATGGCTCTGTGTGGGTGCACAATACCTTTTACAGCTGTCCATTTTTTAAAAAAAAAAATCTTCTTCTACCTATGACAGTATGTTAAGAATATTTTTTTTCTATGTCATGCATGAATATGCAGATACAAAGTGTGAAAATCTCCACACACACGCTGCTGCCTTCTTTCTGCGTATATGTAATCTCTGATATTACTTGATAAAAATGTGTGTGTGTGTGTGTGTGGGGGGGGGGGGGGGGGGGGGGGGGGGAGGGGGGGGGGGGATAAGATAAGAAAAGAAAGAGAGCAAGAAAGAAGCGGAACAAGAAGATAAAAAAAAATACGAAGGCAGCATTGGAGGCAGCTCATGTCGATGCAATAGATGTCCATGTTACCCAGCTGTTGCACCGGTGAAAAAACGGTGCTGCTTGGGAATGATCTTCTACTTCAGCAAGTGTAAGCCCTACGCTCCCTCTGTAGTGTGATCGATTCGGTCATCAGTTTTCACACAAGAAGCCCACATTTAAGTATCAGGTTTCGGTCTTGAACAGCTAAACCACTCTGTTTCAAACATAAGTAAGGGGGGGGGGGGGGGGGGGGGGGGGGGGGGTATCTTAATCATCTTCGATCTTGGTCGGATAGGTCGCAAGCTTTAGAGAACGGACAGCTGGCAGATGCGAACCATGTTCTGCTCGCTTTCTCTTTCCCTCAACAATGCTGCTTGCAACTGTCCGGTCACAATCGCTTTCTGGGATCAGGGCTAGGTAACCCATGTGCAAGTTACTTCCTTTCCGAAATGGCAGTTCTTTTCACCGACACCAGTTGATCATAAATTCAATCACACAGCGTCTTTATTTTTATTTTATTTTTTAAATTCGATGCGACAAAAACAGTGGTGTGCACGTGCAACACAGAAGCAAATCCAGCTGCATGATGACGTCAGCT
>JADBJO010008159.1:30000-37500 GCA_016801955.1 Conus betulinus | reverse complement strand
TACTAGGTCATGGAGTCAGGCAGTATCACGCCGAATCGATCGAGGCCTTGGTGAACGAAGTCTGTGAGGCCTTGGTAACTGAAGTCTGTGAGGCCTTGGTAACCGAAGTCTGTGAGGCCTTGGTAACTGAAGTCTGTGAGGCCTTGGTAACTGAAGTCTGTGAGGCCTTGGTAACCGAAGTCTGTGAGGCCTTGGTAACCGAAGTCTGTGAGGCCTTGGTAACCGAAGTCTGTGAGGCCTTGGTAACTGAAGTCTGTGAGGCCTTGGTAACCGAAGTCTGTGAGGCCTTGGTAACCGAAGTCTGTGAGGCCTTGGTAACCGAAGTCTGTGAGGCCTTGGTAACTGAAGTCTGTGAGGCCTCGGTAACCGAAGTCTGTGCTTTGCAGTGCCAGGCAGCACAAAGGTGAAGCTGAAATCTGTTCAACGAGAGACACCAGCTTTCGGACTTCCCTACCTGAACATAGCAGGAACAGAAGACACGTGGATGGCACAGAGAGAGAGAGAGCTGAGGAACAGGTTTCAGGACACAACTGCAACATCCTCGAGTGAGCGGACATGAGATGGCTACAGGCATTGGGCAGACCATCACAGACAACGATTACAACACCAGAGTAAAGCAGACTTTGTTGTTGAAAAGAAAGAAAAGTCGACTCTGTCATCAGCTCCACGATAATTAACTTCAAAACCACAGCCTCATCCATCTGTGCTCGCCCAAAAAAAAAAAAAAAAAAAAAAAACCATCCATCAACATTGTCCAGGTACACGGACTATCAAGACAATGACCATGAAGTTACTCAAAGAATTCTAGGCGAGTTAGAAATCACTATAAAAAATTCTCTTTAAGATGCTCCTCTTGTTACACTGATGACGCTCTGAATCTGTGCCGCATCAGATTAAAGAAAGAACTTTAAAGAAGAAGAAGAAGAAGAAGAAGGAGAAAAAATAACAAAAAGGGGTACGGCAGCAACTTCCAAGCACATGATGGTGATCCAGAACTTCAAGCACACGATTTCAGAGGCATACGAGAACATGGCTGTCCACCAATGCTGAAACTACTGCAGCAGAAGACATAGAACAAACAAACAAACAAACAAACAAACGCTAGAGCAAAGTACCACGGGACACAGAGAAGAGGACAAACGAGATCACATAAAGTTAACGCTACAGCTACAGAAGACAAGTACGATCCATTCCCTCCAGGGGGAATCCACAGAAGGGGGGCAGTTGTAGGCAGGAGGATTCCCCTCACGGCAAAGTACAGTGGTAAAGCTGGCCTGTGTCTGTACTTCAGTGTTCTACTATCCCGTGCCTGGATCGCTGTGAACACTATAAACCTTTTCTAATGGCCTCGTTTCACTGGCTTATGCCTGCCCTCCTCCCGTGAATCAAACAGTACTGTCGCTCACCAATCACGGCTCCAAAGACCTCTCTCTCTCTCTCTCTCCTCTCTCTCTCTCTCTCTCTCTCTCTCTCTCTCTCTCTCTCTCTCTGTGTGTGTGTGTGTGTGTGTGTGTGGTGTGTGTGTGTGTGTGTGTGTGTGTACGACTGTCTGTCTGTCTCTCTCTTTCCCCTCACACATACACACACGCGCGCGCGCGTGCATAATAGCGCCATACCTAAACTAGTTTGAAGTGCTCAATGCCTACAAACAAGCAACAACAGTTTTGATCTGAACACAGCTTAAGTTTGCCAGCTGAAGATTGTACTCTAAACACAAGCAAAAAGTGTGTGCGTGTATGCACACACACACACACACACACACACACACATACTGTTAATTCTTTTTGTAATTCTCCCCCTCTTTCCATGCCATTCATCAAGGAGTGACAGTGAATCATCCCACAGCACGTGGTCAGAGAGGTCAGCCGAGGCAGCCACGGAGACCTCTGTCTGACAGGGTCAGCACTGACGGAAGTTCCTAGCCTGCTGGTTCGAGGTGTGGACTCTTCATCACAGCCAAAAGGGGTGAAAGGGGAAAGGGTTTAAACGATTATTCTTCTTCAGCCTCCAAAACCTCACTTGTGTTTGAATATGAATGGTCTGTCAGTCAGTTTTTTACTGCTGGATTTGATGATATTATCAAGACTGCGCGAGCGCGCGTGCACGCACGCACACACACACACACACACACACACACACACACACACACACACACACACATCCTTCAGCGTGTCTATACGATGCCGTAAACAAGAAAAGACGATTCAAAAAAAAAAAAAAAAAACATGACATACAAGTGGAGGGTGGACATAGCAGAGCAACAGGAGTTCTGGATGGATCAGCGTGAAAGACTGAACTAAGCACACATTTGTCGCGCAGGACGAAGATCAAAGAGGGCTGTGGAGATCCCCGATGCCCCAATGCCCCTCATATCATCGTAAAAAATTTCAAGGACTGAAAGGGACTTACAGGAGACCATCAACTTCTTGTCTTCTAAACACACGCAGATGCTGTTCCCATCCGCGCCATCATGTTTCACCACGATTCCTTTATGGCCAGGGTCATTCGAAGCCTAGCCGTTCTTTGAAGCTGTGCTCGTCGTCAGAAACATCTCATGTTCAAACCATATCCGTTCATCACCCCGTTTCGAATACAAAATAGCTTAAAACCAATAATAAAACCAGTCGCAATAAATCACCGAACGTTGTTCAACTATCTGACCTCAGTCCGCGATAACGTATGACTGAAAAGAACGGACTCCACCTCCAGTGACCCACACAGTGATCGTTCCGCTGTTCTGATGACAAGAGTCACTAGAAGAGCAACGGGGAGAGAGCGCAGAGCTCTGCCAACGCCGACGATCAGTGCGGCAGGCTTGGCGTGATCTTGCCGACAGACAAAGCGACACACCAAGCAAGGGACGTGGTGACAACATCACTTCCTTGACAGAAGAAACAAGAGACTAGTAGAGAGGGTTTGTTCGAGCTCAGCGTACAGCACAAGAGTGTCGACAGTTCCATCACTGCTTCCTCTGATACAGATATGTGTGTGTGTGTGTGTGTGTGTGTGTGTGTGTGTGTGTGTGTGTGTGTGTGTGTATGCTCGTGCATGCCTACGTGCGTGCGCGCGCGCCTGTGTGTGTGTGTGTGTGTGTGTGTGTGTGTGTGTGTGTGTGAGAGAGAGAGAGAGAGAGAGAGAGAGAGAGAGAGAGATGTTTCGGCTGATGACTGCGTCCTGGCTGCATCCATCTTTCTCTTCTCCCCCTTAGGCTTACTTTGAGCGACAACCAACAAATCTTCCCAACGCTCAATCTGCTTCATTCAGATGTTGGCACCTGACCCGAGGCCCTTTCAATGGCTGCTCTGCTGATGACGACGGGAATCCACGGAGTCAGGATCAAATGGGTTTTGATCGCTGATGCTGGCAGGGGTCCCTCAATGAGCCAATGAAGTGCTGACGTGTGTCACGTTCATAAGGTATTGTTTTGGTTTCGTTTTAGAACACGGAAGTGCGACGTAATCGGCACGCGTTTTAAAGTTGCGTCATCGCAATCGCGTCATCGTCCGCGACTTACTCTAGCACGGTAACAAGATGGCAAGGCGACAAGTTGAAATTAAAGATTTTCGATTGGTTAAAACACATATTGTATTGCGCTCACTTGGAGATCTAAATTGTCGCTGGCCAAACGCCACAGGGATATCGACTGTCGGACCTAGTGGTTGACTGTAGGGAGTCTCTGAGGTTAGTATCGATCTTGTAGAATAGTTACCAATCCTATCGATGTGCAGGGTAATCGAGGATGCTGGGCGATGGCTGCTATCATCCGTGTTGTGTTGTTTACAGGATTCCTGGGCGCAGAGGCGTGAGGCTGCCTGCCTGAACCTGCCGTACCATTTTACTAACATCATTTCTATTTATTTCAGATTATGAACTAAGCTTGAATGGAGCCACATTAGGGATATAGTGTTGATGTAAGTGCGTGTGTGCATGAGCAATTGTATTTTATGATTGGCCAGGCTCGGTCATTAAAAAGAGGATATTAATTTTGTTGCAGACTCCACCTAAATTGATGCACCCACCCACCTAAATTGATCCACACCCCCACCTAAATTGATCCACCCACTTGTTGTGGAACTCCACCTAATTTATCCTTCGACCTATTTTGATCCTTCGATTCCATTCACCTCATCGATCGCTACCTCGAAGAAATTCTTCAAACTCATCAAGCAAACATCGAATATAGGCCTATTATCCTCGAATGTGATTCTTTTATTGACGTTAAAATCATCGGACTAGTATTATTAGTAACCAGACCGTACGGCAGTGCTGTAAGCCGTGTGCTAATATTTGTTTTTTTTGTGCCGATATATTGTGTTTATTAATTATATCGGTGCTTCAGAAGGAAACGAAGAGGACAGATAATAATGTGTTTCGTGCCGGTATATTTTTTTTATTTGTAATTATATCGGTGCTCAAGAAGAAAACGAAGAAGTCAAGTTTATCTTCGTCTGAAGACGTTCAGCGAACAAACGATACGACAGGAAGATCATCGAAGCGCATTGACTATATTATTAACTGTACAACAACGAATGTGTGTATGTGATAGTAGAACGGCAAAACTGTAAAGTAACGTGGACAGTGTGCTTAAAGAATTTCAGTGTGGATAACGGAGATTTCCAGGCACGGTGACCACGACAACGGGCTTCGAAGAACAGATAAGCAGGGAGGAGAATGTGTCACGAAAATTATGCAGCACACACGCACATAGATACATTGTAAATTTGTAAGTGGCGTGAATGAAACGTTGGGCGCAAGTTTGTGATTTTATTTATTTTCAAATCATTGTCGGCATATTTTGTAAATTCATCATCACTCATTTTCATCAGATCATCCTACTCTCATCCACACGACGTTCATAATCCATATCATTCATCGTTAGATTAATAAAAGTTTCCTTTTAATTTATTTGAATTGTATCCATCCTTGTGAGTGTCTCCAAGTTGAGAGGAGAGAGACTTGTGGGAGAAAACATATTCACCCATATATACACCACATCCCCACAAGGACCGCGACAACGTGTCCATCCAAACCCACTCCCCCGCTCTGCAACGCGTTTTCGCTTCAGCTGTAGCTGCTGTGAGCTTCTGAATGGCCAATCGCTGCCTGACATTGCAAGCTGGTCAGCTCCGGTTCACAGCACTCTTCGAACTGAATCCAGCTTCGGCGACCTCAATTCGACCTTGTCAGCGCACTTTCTGCCTTTTGTGACACCCCCATCTCCTCTCTTTTTCCCTTCCTTCCCTCGTACCACAACGCATTTCCTTCCCCCATCCATTCCCATAATCTCCCTCCCAAATTCTTTTTTTTCCCTCAATAAACCCCTCACCCCGTCCCTCCATTTCCACGTCACATTCCTTCCTACTTGCATTCTTCCTCTGTATTTTTCTTCCTCCTTCTCATTCTCTCCCTCTTCCATTTGAATTCACTACACACCCCACCCCTATCTCACCACCATTTTCTCCCTCGAGTCGTAACTTCAGAACCCGAGGGGCAAAAGAGGTCTGATGCTGAAGAGGACAGGCCAACTGATAATGCAGACGATGATGTGTATGTTTCACAACGTGGCAAGTCCTAAACTGACTCGTTTTCTGATAATGCAATGTGGGCGTTTACATCATCACCCCTGGCTTTCTGTCTCTTCTCAGTATGTGCATGTTCATTTCCTCTCGCGCACACACACACACACACACACACACACACACACACACATTCTGTGTTGACGACCGATGACATATCAAACTCTTCATACACACACAATTGTTTTTCATACATCCCAACATCAAAACTTGAAATGATTGAACAGTTCAGCCCTGTGAATACCCACACTTTTTTTTTTATTCAACTGTGCATGTCGTCAACTGCTCTAGAGTTCATAAGTTAATTTGCAATTGTGTAAACGAACAGCAATGCCATGAGAAAACAAGAGACACCGTCACCTGAGCTCCCCCAGTCTGTGTCCTCTGTCGCAAAGGCGCTATTCCTCCTACCAGCTATCTGTCTTTCAGTTTCAGTTTCATCAGAAGGTATCACTGCTTGCGGACTAGTCCATGCGCAATACACCACATCTGCCAAGTTTCAAGACCACGCTTCGTCTAGTTTAATGCCGATGGATAAGGAGAGAGAGAGAGAGAGAGAGAGAGAGAGAGAGAGAGAGAGAGAGAGACTCAACACACACACACACACACACACAAGCGTGCACACGCGCGTGCTCGCGCGCGCACGCACGCACACACACACACACACACACACACTCTATCTGTAGCAGAATCTAGCACGTCCCCGTAATCTGCCACTTCAAAAGTATCCGCCGTTCCAGATCTTTTAGGAGGCCTCCATCGGTGTTTTGGGAGTCAGGTTCAAAGCGTGCGGCAATGCTCCTGTGTGAACCGTCAGCTACCTGGGCCTCCCTCATCTAAAAACAGCTCCCAGTCCTCTGCTGGACACGCCGAAATGACCAATGAAAAACGCTTTGATCTTCTGCCCGGGGCCGGACTCGGTGATCCACCTGATGGAACTCAGGTTAAATGGCTTTGGGTTTTTTTTGGGGGGGGGGGGGGGGGGGGGGGGGGGGGGGGGGGGGGTGGGGGGGTGGGCTTCTGCTATCCATCAATCCTGTGGACTCGCCGTTTCAGTGGCTAGAACAACACCGGATGGAAGCCGTGTGATTGGACGGTGGGATCAGTCGGAGCTACCCAATCAGACACTTCCGTGATTTCATTGTCAAGCTGATTGGCCAAACGTAAGAGATCAGATTGGTCAGCTTATAAAAGAAATGGAGAGAGAGAGAGAGAGAGAGAGAGAGAGAGAGAGAGAAATTTCAGAGACTACCGTGAATGAAAGACATGTCCCTAAAAGTTTTCGCTATGAGGGCGTAAAACTCAACTATTTTCAAAGAGAGAATTAAAGATTCAATGATAATGAAAATAATCTCCAAAAGCGATCTGGTGCACTCTCTGTCAACAGGGGAAGCCACTACAGTCGATTCTGTTTGAGTAGTAGTCCCACAGGTTCCAGTTCTCTCTCTCTGTCGTGTATATATTAAATACATTAACAAGAAACAAACCTCAGAGAGAGAGAGAGAGAGAGAGAGAGAGAGAGAGAGAGAGAGTGTGTGTGTGTGTGTGTGTGTGTGTGTGTGTGTGTGTGTGTGTGCATTCGTGCGTGCTTGCGCGCATGTGTGTGTGTGTGTGTGTGTGTGTGTGTGTGTGTGTGTGTGTGTGTGTTGACACCCACTCACTCATTCTCTCTCTCTAACAGAAGTTGCAGGAAACTGAAAGCGTGGATTTCTAGGCACAGTGTGTATACCAACAGTCACGAACGCCTTGTACCACGGTCTTGAAATCTGACACTGCATGTAAAGATCTCACCAGATGACGAAGACAGCTTTTCTACTTCTCACAAAGACGCTCCTCGCAATGCTATGAGTAGTAAATTTGCGAACAGTTCAAGAGAACAATACACATTGTGAGAGACAGCTCTATCATACTGCGTTACAAAACT
>JADBJO010008159.1:15000-22500 GCA_016801955.1 Conus betulinus | reverse complement strand
CTGTCTCTCCCTCTCTCTCTCTCTCACACACAATGCGTCTCTCTCTCACATACATAAAATGCGTCTCTCTCTCTGTGTGTGTGTGTGTGTGTGTGTGTGTGTGTGTGTGTGTGTGTGTGTGTGTGTGTGTATGTGTGTGTGTGTGTGTGTGAGAGAGAGAGAGGAAACATTCAGGGGTAAAACAAACAAACAACGACAACAACAACAACAACAAAAGAAGAAAAAAAAGAACTAAAGGAAGAACAAAAAGAGGGGGAAATGAAGGCAAAATGGAGGGAAAAGGAGAAGGACAAAACAGACGGAAATTTACCAAGGACAAGTAGGAAACCCTAGGTGGAAACAAGGTCAAGTGGTAGCCACTCCAGACAGTGTGCTGTCCTCTTCACACTGCCGGCCCCCACCGGCCACAGCCAATAGCAGCATCCGTAGCACTGCCTCAGTCAATACAGCTCCCCGCCATCTCCACCAAACCCCATCAGCCATCAACTTATCTCCTCAATACAGCAGCCCTTTAATGCCCCCCCCCCTCTCTCTCTCTCTCTCATCCTCCTCCTCATCTCCCTCTCTCACCCCTCTCTCTCTCTCTCTCTCTCTCTCTCTTCTTTTCTTTTAGTCTACTTCCTTTTTAGTCCGTTCCGTTACAATAGTCGTAATACGAATAATTCAGACGGACTACACTCATATGCAAGTTGACAATAACGTTTGCGATCGACCGTCGCCGTTACGGGAGAAGCGCCAATTTCACACATGCTCACACTTGATTAAACTTGCTTTGCCACATTCGGCCGACTTTTAGGTAGTCGCGTGCGCTTCTACTTTGCGTGTACGTGTGTAATTCACCCTCTTTCAATTCTCTGCATGTTTGAAGTCACGAATACGCCGTGTGATCGAATTTTTTTTTTTTTTTTTTTTTTTCTGAATCGACGGTCAGTGAACCAGCCGCCATTTTAGAAGGGAAATAAACCACGCGTGGGTTGTTTACTCCTGACTCGGGAAAAACGAGTTTTGATTGGACAATTGCAAGCAATCTTGGCAGGGAAAGATAATGCGACTAGAAAAACTGTTGTAATCTGCCAACCATCCGCTCGCAAAGTAGCGGACAGGTTCGGCCCATGCTAGAAAGTGTTGCTCAGCCAGTCAAGCCCAGAAGCTTGCTACATCTACGGGCCTGACCAGCGTTCCGGGGAAAGGAACACGCACAGTCGGAAACAACCGACAAAGCCAACAAAACGTGATCGTGCAGGTCGTAAACCTTTTCCAAATGGGTGAAAGCGTCGTTGACTCCGTAAAATGTCCCACGGCCAACAAAATGTGTTGCCGCTGACAAATTCCGGTCGACCCAGCTCCAAAATTTGTCGCCAAAAATGAAAACGTTGTCTCTCCTCTTTCCGATAATGTGTCGCCACTGACTTTTGGTGCTGACAATTTGCATGCAGATGGTATACGACAAGCTGCAGAAGTAAAGGCCTACATCGTAATCCACTGCTTTATCTACTTGCAGTGGGCAATGCCATGTCTTATTTTGAAAAATGTAGCTTTGCAGTTCATTATTTTCTAAAAATTACTGAAAACAAAAATGAGTCTGGGAACAATAAACAAAATAGGATAGTTTCTTGCTCCCATAAGAAAACCTAACTCAGAGTAACTTTTATTCAAGACTGGCACAGCCTTTCAAGCTTGAATAAAGTCAGACAAATACAAAAAAAAAAAGTTTATTAAGTCACAGTGAAACCAGTGAAATCACCAGCCGCCGTGGCGAAGTGGTTAGCGTTGCGGACTCCGGCTGGGAGGTCGTGGGTTCGAATCCCATCAGAAGTCATGTGGGTTTTTCTGCCCCGACCGGCTCCTACCCAGAGTTGAGTTTGCTGCGGGCGTTACAAACCATATGGGCCGAAAGACACTGCATTACGGACAGCATGTGCAATTTTCCACGACGTCATCGCTATAATTTAAAGCTGGCATGTCGGAAATTGCTATCAGATTTTCTTTTTTTCAAATTAATCGTAAGTTTCCAGACCAAAGACAAGAGACTGGCTCACTAAGGCAGAAAAACAGTAGACGACAGTTAAAAAAAAAAAAAACATAAAAAAAAAAAGACAGAGCCAAAGAGAGTAAGAGAAAACGAACAGTTGTGGCCTGAGTGACCAGACAGCATTCTGTGAGGAATGCTCCATTAGTTGCGTGTCAACAACAACACGACACCGACACAAAACAAGGGCTCCTGATTTCGGTCTTGATTGATGCAACGTTACAACGCAAAGCGTTGGTTTGCTGGCCGGCGATGAGCTCTTGATGATGATGCTGGCGTTAGCCACCCGGCACATCGCAGGCGACAGGTCCGACTACGGAACACACACACACACACACACACACACACACACACACACACTCTCTCTCTCTCTCTCTCTCTCTCTCTCTCTCTCTCTCTCTCTCTCTCTCTCTCTCTCTCTCTCTCGGCATTTTTCCATGATGCCATATTTGACCGAGAAGACGGTGATACCTAGAGAAGTTGATACGTTTGAGTGCATCGCTAATTTGCCAATGTTAAACACAATGCCACCTGTCACCAAGCGACACCCCCCAATGGGTGTTCTGTCCATATCTACCCCTACGGAAACACCGACAACACCGATTAATTCTTCTTACTTCGTGTGGGAAAAGTGAGGATGGATAACTGTGTGGGGGGAAAAAAAAGGATGCTACCCTCACTTTTCCTACCCTCTCCACCCTCCCCATCCTCTAATTATTGTGTCCAGCTGAACAAAGCGGTGACCAAATGCTGCCCACACGTACTGGATGTTGATGATGGCACAACGCCTTGGTACAGCTACCTTTGTCAGGTGAGCCGCGACTGCGGCCGACTCTTTATATATTCTGGGACTACTGATGTTGTTTTCATAGGGAAAAAAATATCCCATATCCTGGGCACAACGTGTGTGTGTGTGTGTGTGTGTGTGTGTGTGTGTGTGTGTGTGCGTGCGTGTGCGTGTGCGTGTGTGTGCGTGCGTGCGTGCGTGCGTGCGTGTGTATGTGTGTGTGCGTGCGCGTGCGTGTGTGTGTGTGTGTGTGTGCGTGCGTGCGTGCGTGTGTGTGTGTTTGTGTGCGCGCGCGTGCATGACCGCACGTGATGTCAGCCCTGCATTCCAATACTTTTCAACGCAGCCGTTTCAAACTGAGTGATTCTCAATATTCTCTGTGTGTATGTGTGAGAGAGAGAGAGAGAGAGAGAGAGAAAGAGAGAAAGAGTATGAAAATTTAATGTTTGTCCAAGAGTTTTCACCCTTTTCATTCCCAGTTGACATATTTCCGTGAGAGAAAAAAAAATCGGTCATAATTCAGTTCAAGTCCGCTACCAAAAGCCGTGTCATTGGAAGGGGGGGGGGGGGGGGGGGGGGGGGTCGGTAAATCTCCTGATTTCTCTCTGCGCGCGGACTACATCAAGTCACTGTGGCTCACAACTGCGCCATGGAAAGGCAAAGATTGATAACAGGCTTGACGTTTGGTGTTGTGTCTGTGGTGTCCCTGTCTCTTGTAATTCTTCATCAGTCGAATTCGATGTTCACGGCTGAATTATTAATTCAGTCGACACGGTTCAGATCTGCCGAGGTCTTTGTGTGTTGTTTTAATGGTATTTGATCACGCATGAGTCGTCGGCTTGATGCAGTTTCACTTAACGCCGTGTCCGCTGTCATTTTGTTCAGTTAGCCTTATTTTGTGTGGCTTGCACGAACTTGATTCATTTCTTTCCTGAACTCACGTGCAAACTGCCAAAGACCCAATACTTCACACAGTATTCAATATACATAATAATAATGATAAACTTTTTCGAAAATGAAAGTGCTACTAAACGTTTTTATTTGAGTTTGGGTCCGTACAGAACCATAAATTGCCTCAAAATATCTTCTCTCTGCGGGGTGGGGGGGGGGGGGGGGGTACAGGGCGCGCGCGGGTGGAGGTGTGACTGGATTTCACGGTAGTCGGTCTCCATAGTAACTGCAGCCTGGGGCAAGAATGTAAAAGTCGTGCAACTGTTGTGTTGGTGAGTAGATGTTAATGGCCTGCAGGCAGCGTCTCTGTCGGTATGAACTTTTATGTTCGATTCTTGGGGAAGTTCGTTATCGGCGGCCGGCCTCAAGATCGGAATTTATAACTGGCCTCCCTCCACACACGCTCGGTTCTATTTTCTTCTGTATCCCCTGTGTGTGTGTGTGTGTGTGTGCGCGCGCGCGTATGCATGGATACGAGTGTGTGCGTGCGTACATACGTGCGTTTTTGTGTGTGTGTGTGTGTGTGTGTGTGTGTGTGTGTGCTTGAGTGTGTATGTGAGTGCGTGCGCGTGCGCATGCGTGGATACGAGTGTGCGTGCATGCATACGTGCGCGTTTGTTTGTGTGCGTGCGAGCGTGCGTGGGTGCGCCCCCCCCCCCCCCACCCCCGTGCATTTACAAGTTAACATGAAAAGTTAGATGAGAAGAAATATCGAAGAATACGGAATATGCTTGTGAATCTGTGCGATTGTACGCTTTGACAACGTGATACGCGGAGATCAACATACGACGATGCCACAGGAGCATGGATCCGAGTACCGGGGCTCCCGCATCAGTTCCCTCGTGCATCACACACTAGCCAAGTACATTTTCCAAACGTCAGACAGCGGGCAATGAACGTGCAACAAACATCCGCATTACAACAACTGGGAGTGCGTCGGTTGTAACCGGCTGATGCATCAGACAGAAACTCAACCCAAACCAGGCACTTTCCCCTTTAAAATGAGCCCTTCTCAGAATAACGCAACAGGCTGCATTGGCGCTCATAATTAGATTTTCCTTTACATGAGCCATCAATATCGCTTCAGACAAGGGAAGTAATCTGTGTTAAGAGTTCGCATTCAGTGAGAGTGACCCCGCCACGTTTTCATGGGACAGATGCTGCTGCTGTGGCGACGCCCGCAGCAATTTTGCCCCATCAGTCGGTCCGATGAGAGAGAGCCAAGGCCAAAAACATGGGTGAGAAGAGGCGTGTGTATAAGGCAGACAGTCGATATCTCAATCGTTATCCTAGCAAGCGATTTACATCAAATATTTGATTCTCTAGAGCTATTTGCTTTGACACATGCACTGTGAAAAGGTAACTGTATCTGCAATAACAAGACAGCCGTTACCGGACCTTGTTCCCCCCTCCACCCCCATCCCCGGAACAGGTCTTTTCACACACACACACACGCACATGCACACACACACACACACATGTGCACAGACACAGACACACACACTCACGCACGCACACACGCACCATCACCACCACCACAATAACAACAACAACAACAACAACACACACGCATACACACACACACACACACACACACACACACACACACACACACACACACAGACACACACACACACACACACACGCATACACGCACGCACACACGCATGCACGCACGCACACACACACACACCATCATCACCACCACCACCACAATAACAGCAACACAACAACAACAACAACAACAAACGCCGAGAGAAGCAGAAAAGTGTTCTCCGTTCCAGGAAGCAACAATCTTCGTCATCAGAAGATGACGACATCACCGAATTACCATCTACCATCTACTGCGGCAAGAAGAAGAACAAGAGGAAGAAGAAGAACAACAACAACAACAACAACAACATCAACAAAGGGGATGGGGGATGTGAAGGCGCACATTCTGAGGAATCCTTCAAAACGTATTATAGCATGGCAAGAAAAAAACTAAACAGCTAGTGATAATTAAGTCGAAGGCACGTAGAAGCCAACACAAAGTCAGCTGCAACGTCCAAAATACAAACGGCTTTCATCGCCATGTTGTTAACTTCTGACGTTCGGCAACAGCAAGTTTCCTGTTACCTCCGTACTCTGTGAACAATTCAAACTGAGGTGTAACAACCCTTAAAAAAGGTTCCTGGAACTAGTGGAAGTAAGCTACTCCACACACACAAAAGTGTGAGGAGCTAGCAGTGAGTATGTACGGAGAGAGGGAGGAGAGAGAGAGAGAGAGAGGAGAGAGGGAGAGAGAGAGAGAGAGAGAGAGAGAGAGAGAGAGAAGGCGAAGAAGTGAGTGAGTGTGTGTGGGGGAGGGTGGGGGGAGGAGGGGGGTTCTGTGCATGTGTCTGTGTGTCTGTACGTGCGCATGCACGCAAGAATCCTCAAAAATGTGCGAGTGCATCTGGAAGAGTGTGACGTAATGGAAAAGGCGCGCTTTGATCAATAATGTTCGACAACAAAATAAACAAACAAATTAATTAATTGATTTATAAGAAGAAAAAGGGAGGGGGTAGCGTTAGAAGTTAGAAGGGGGGGGGGGGGGGGGGGGGGGGAGGGAGGGAAGGGGGGGGGACGCCAAACATTAAAGACAAATGCGCACATGGCTACATGCTAAACATTCAGAAGCCAAGTAGAGGAAAAAAAAACAAAACATTCAATATCATTATACTGAAGGGGGAAAAATGTAGTGGACCTATCAGTTAAAATATAAACGCCAGACTCGCAAGATAATTATTTTGCAAGTCTGGTGTCTATATTTAAACTGATGGGCCCGCCACCACATTTGCTACTTAAACAATGCACTGATAAATGACCTATACCAATGTTTCTCAACACATACACGTCATGCTCTTAGTGTATGTTGCTGCACAAAAGAGAGAGAGAGAAAAGAAAAGTCAGTGCATTCCGTGTCTTAAACTAATTAATTCTCTCTAGGAAGAGCAGAGAAGTAATTCCTTATCAAGGCTTTCTGATAAAAACCCAGCTCTAAAATTCACTCAGTTGTCATCGTTATTGAATACCCGTGATCATTGCCAAGTTTTCTCAGACGTTTCTTTCTTTGAAGTTTATCCCGTTAGGGCGAAAGGAATGTTTAAGCGGAGTTAACCCTGTCATATTTCAGTCTGCAATCTTCCAACCTGATCGACCTTGTCATTTGTACTGCTGAAATCGGACAGGAAACGGGCACCCTTCAAAAGATACCTTTAATGCTTATAAATGAAACGTATTATATGATATCCACATCTATTATCATCTCAAAAGGGACTGCTGAACTTGGAGAGTGAATTGCTCTGAGAGCCGATGTAGAATCGGCAAACGTTAGAATTAGATTTAGTAGAAAAGTATAGAGCATGATTCTGAGACATCAGGATAGCAGCCAGCTCGGCATTAAAACTTCAAAGAAAATTATTGCCAAGATGATACAGTTTCTCCCACTTTTAATCCTGGTATTATGGAAACCTCTTCATCTCAACAGCATCTGGCACTGACCAACTCGTAAAAGAAAAAGAAAAAAAAAGAAGAAGAAGAAAAAAAGGTTCTCGTACTGATCTTCCATATTTAAGTATAAGGAATTTTTCCTGTATATTTAGCTGAGCCTTTAATGAAAAATGTCTATAGCCAACATCGAGCGTAGCTTTAGTTTGCTCACATTTTGAAATTGGCGAAGAGGACGGCTTACTATCGATTTCACCTTTAA
>JADBJO010008159.1:0-10000 GCA_016801955.1 Conus betulinus | reverse complement strand
AGATCAATAGAAAAGAGGAGATTACTATCACAGGATTTCCAGAAGATAACTTCTCAACAGCAACAGTACTGATTTATATTGAATCAAGATAGGAGAAAAGCGGAAGCGGGTAGCATCCCGGGATCTGGTCCCATCGCAGCCACTATTTGGTGGGATTCGTGAGGCCTCCCCCTCGTCTTTTACCCAGAGCTGAGTGAACTCGGCGCTCAGGTGGAAAGACAGACACCACGCGGTAGCGTTCACCCACTTCATGAATGTATCTCTGAGTAGAGTGTGTTCGTCAAAAGCTGGCCTATACCGCATGCACCAGTATTCTCACACCTGTGGTGACGACCCAGACATATCATGGGGCCTCTCCGGGAATTAAACATGGCTCAGAGGCCTTCTTAGAACCAGCTTCATCCACCAGGCGGCCCCCAAAATCACGGTCTGGAACAGCTGTCACATCAACAGCACGGAAGCGTTGTTTACTGAGTGGAGGGGATGACTGGAAGCGCATTGCAGACCTCCAGAATGAAAAAAAAACCCAAAACAAACAACAACAAAGAGAAATCATCAGAAGAGCAGCATGAGACCGGATAGTGTACACCACGCAGGGTCATCCAACCACCTGTATTTGAAGAGAAATCATCAGAAGAGCAGCATGAGACCGGATAGTGTACACCACGCAGGGTCATCCAACCACCTGTATTTGACTAACTCGCTGTTCCGAATGGGGCAAACTTAGTTCTACGAGACCGAAAAGTTTGCTTGTCTAGCCAATAGCTTGATGGAGTCTGGGCTCCCAAGCCAAAGTAATGACCATAGAAGTTCGACCACGGTGGCTTGTAAGCTCATCAGCCTCTGATCTCACGAAACAGCTCGACATTTCTGGTAGCAAGAGGGGCGGAGCCCTAAAGTAAACTGTTCAGGCTTTCAACTGGATCCGGTCGAAGGGAAAGAAAAGTTTTGAATTTCCTGACATACAAAAAGGTGTCCGGTATTGATGTGGGTAAGAAAAACATTCGTCTTTTAAAAAAAAAAATAAATAAATAAAAGTCAATGCCTCGACATGCCAACCCAGTCAGATGTGGCTCGTTCAATTTCCGATCCGATCGGAGCCAAGGGGAAAACATTCTGACAGCAGAAGGGCATCTAAGAGGCATAACCTGGGTGCGCCCCCATGCCCCCAAGAATGATGAGAGTTCAGGGCCAAAACACTTTGTCTGAGGGGGCTGGATGGGGAGAGCGGCGGCGATGGGAGGAGGGGTGTGTGTCTTCTTTAGAGACCTGCTGTCAAGCTCTCCCGTGAGTTTCTTCTTACTAAACGGACGTATAGAGGGCAGCTCCGACAGGTGCTCCCAGACCAGACTGGAACTCCCTAACATCATGTTCACCATTCTTCCAGTCACCATCCCTATATACGATGAACATCATAAAAAGGTAGTTTGGTGAACCTTGGTTAAAGTCGTTAACATCGGCCAGCTCACGTGGACTGACCGGGTGGTGCCCTCGCCCTCCTGAGCAAGACGCTCACTGACGATAGCCCCGCGCCTAAGCAACTGCTGTAGTCGACGGGGGGGGGGGGGGGGGGGGGGACCCTAAGTATGGGGTGTCCTACCCCTGTTGCATCAGGACAGACACCACCGAAGCGAATCAGCACAAGTACAGTGTTCCCTCTTGTTGGTGTCTCCTGAACATTTGATGCGAATTGCTACCGAACCAAGCTCGCGACAGGACCCTTAGGCGTGGTTTTGTTTTTTGATGAACCTGTGTGAGCAATGCGGGAATGTGGCAGAAGTGCAATATGGAAGATGCGACTGAAAAAAAAAGACAAAAAAAAAAGGGAGTGGGGGAGGGGGGCGCACGAGGGTGAAAAGAAGACAGAAGAGGAGGGGGGACTACAATCCGAGGAGTCAGCGAAAGAGAAGGCACAAGCACCCCCCCCCCCCCACACACACACACACACATACACCCCCACACACACACACACACACACACACACACACACACACACACACACACCCACACACACACACACACACACACACAAAACACACACATTGCGTGCACACACCTGGTGAAATGGGGAAATCAGACGATGCTCTGTTTCCATTCTGCCGGGCAAACAGACCGTAAAACATCCCTTGAGCTCATGCAAAGCGGCGCTAACCCAAGGAAATATTAAAAAAAAAAATACAGCCATCATCAAGTAATTGAATCTGCGCCTGCGGTTAGTACTGCAAAAAGAAGCCACCAGAACCTGAACAAGAAGCCGCCAGAACCTGAACAGTAAAAGCCACCAGAAGCTTCGGCAACAACTTTTTTTACGACTTGAAGGCAGTCTCCCATAATGTGGAACAGCTGTGAGATCCGGAGCGTGAAAGCAGGATTTACTCGATGGTGTAGATAACTGAGAGAGCACAACAGACTTTCCAGGATGGGTAAAACCCTGAAATAATGCGCAAGCGTGTTGTGAGATCGAATGTAGAACTCCGCTCAGATTCATTAAAAGGAATGATTGTGGCTTGATCAGTGCCTTGTATGAAAGCTGAACGGAGGAAGCGTACGTCTACATGACCGAGAAGTATGCCAGTCGACCTCTCAATCTGATGAAATACGGCTTTCAAGCCAAAGCCCTCGCCATAAAGATTGAAAAGCAAATAGGTTTTACAGGCAAGTCTGCCAACTATCTCATTAAACAGCTCTGGACCGCTGGAAAGAAAAAAAGAAACAGAGGCACAAGGGCAGTGATAGAGCCAGAGAAAAGTTCTAGCTGGATCTGGCCGAGAAAGAACTACAGTGAACTTCCAGCTATTCATGGCTCCAAGTTCTCGACTTACCTGCAGGTGTCTGGTAGCTAACAACAACTCAGCCTTGAGGCTTCCGGCCATCCCCGAGGGCACCAGTTCGAATCCACCGGCTGGTCCTATCAACAAACCATAGTCGATGAGTCGCAGACACTCGGGGAAAACACGGTTTTCCGACCGTGCGGAGTCTAATGAACCACACACCCCTATCTTTAACCGCAGTTCATTAACCAAAATCGATGAGGGGGGTGGGGGGTGGGGGGTCGGAAGGGGGGGGGGGGGGGGGGGCATAATATCCCCTACCGTATACTATCGGACGAACAACTACATTAAGTCGGTCCAATCCACAACAAATTGCGTGTCTGTGACAGAGCGAGGTTCTGCTTCAGCAAAGTCAGAACCCAGACTGAGATTTTAGGCAGAGCCTATTCTTCCAGTCTGCCAACTTGATTGAGGCTGACCCATGCACGTACGTCCCACATACGGCTGTCGACCCATCTTAGCATGAAAACCATCAGAATAAACACGACCATCTATATACGTTCTTATCTACTGTCAAACCCAAGAGCTTTTCTTTTCCTTCTATTATCTCTCCCTTCAATGGTTGGAATGGCAGACATCATTAGAGCAGATCGAAGCAAGGCTTGCAGTGAGCCTGAGAGCGCCACTCATCCCCGATTCACACCTTGCCTCTGGCAGACAGGCTCCTCCCTCTGCAGGCTGGCAACAGACTGGCGTCACTGAACGAACCCACTGGATATACTTTGGCCTCATTGAACCTATATAGCTATTGGACATACCTTGGCGTTAATGAATGAACCTACTGACATACTTTGGCCTCATTGAACCTATATAGCTATTGGACATACCTTGGCGTTAATGAATGAACCTACTGGACATACCTTGGCGTTAATGAATGAACCTACTGGACATACCTTGGCGTTAATGAATGAACCTACTGGACATACCTTGGCGTTCATGAATGAACCTACTGGACATACTTTGCGTTAATGAATTAACCTACTGGACATACTTTGGCGTTAATAAATGAACCTACTGGACATACTTTGGCCTCATTGAACGAACCCATATAGCTACTGGACATACCTTGGCGTTAATGAATGAACCTACTGGACATACTTTGCGTTAATGAATGAACGTACTGGACATACTCTGGCGTCAGAGAACGAACCTACTGAACATACCTTGACGTCAGTGAATAAACCGACTATGAGAATGAAAAAAGGGGTTGGTGGGTTTTTTTTTTTTCTTTTTGGCTTTGTTTCTTTGTTTCTGTTGTGTTTCAAGAAAAGTTAGATCGGACTTCTGATCTAAGTGGAATAATAAAAAAGCCTTTAATGTGACCATTCCGGCTGGATGTCCAGAGCGCAAAGCGCCTCCTTTCATTCTGCCCATCAGGTTGTGGGAATGTCTCGTGCCCAGCAATGATGAACACAGGCTGACGCTTCAAGAGAAGCTTCCTTTCTGAACACCATCTGTTGTCCAGCTTTCCGTAGAATGTCCTCCTCCTCCTCACAATCCTACTTCTCTCTCTCTCTCTCTCTCTCTCTCCATACACACACACGTGTGTGTGAACGCGTGTGTGCGCGCGTGCGCACTACCACCCAACCCAAACAAAATAAGTCCTTGCTTTTTTTTTTTTTTTTGTCGATAATCGCTTTCTGTCCGCTGTGCCTCGCGGCCACTGTCAGCCTCTCCCTCCCCGATTCCAGAGGACTAACACTGAAATGAGGCACTACGCGACTCGACTCCTTCACCACCACCACCCCTCTCTCCCCTCCCCAACCACCATCCATCCCCCCCCCCCCCCCCCCCCCCCCCCCCCCCCCCCCCCCCCCCCCCCCCCCCCCCCCCCCCCCCCCCCCCCCCCCCCCCGTCCTGCAGAGATATCGTCTTCAGTGATCCACAGCCAAGACTGGTATACATTTTGTCACACGAGAAGGAACACTTTTTACTTATACTGACCAAACACCGGCGAGACATTTCTCCTAGAGAACGTGCTCTCTGTACGAACGCAGAACAAACATCGCAGAGTGAGTCCCCTGCTGAATGTTTATACCGTCAGAAATTATTAGGGCTGGTTGTGTCAGAAGTGGCCTACCAGAACATGTAAACGTGGTATGTTCACACATTTTCGTGATTTTCTGAATATATGAATGTGTGAATGTTCAGACAGTTGTTGTTGTGTTTTTTTTTTTTTTCCCACAATATTCTAAATAATGTTAAGTGCTGTATGTGCACTTGTTTCTTTTTTTTTTTTTTTCACAATATTCTAAATACATTACTCTGATATGATAACTGGTTTTGTTCGGCACAGACGTTGTGTGTGTGTGTGTGTGTGTGTGTGTGTGTGTGTGTGTGTGTGTGTGCGCGCGCGCGCGCGCGCGTGCGTGCGTGCGTGCGTATGCATGCATGCATGCGTGTGTGTGTGTGTGTGTGTGTTGTGTGTGTGTGTGTGTGTGTGTCACAGAGAGAGAGAGAGAGAGAGAGAGAGAGAGAGAGAGAGAGAAGAGAATGTGTGAGCGTTCATACTTCCGCAACACGCGCGCACGCATATGTGTGTGTGTGTGTGTGTGTGTGTGTGTGTGTGTGTGTGTGTGTGTGTGTGTGTGTGTGTGTGTGAGAGAGAGAAAGAGACAGACAGACAGACAGACAGACAGACAGACAGAGGGCATCAGCATATTGAAACACTCCATAAAATCTAGACTTGAATGTTCACACAAAGCATTCTGGCGAGCGTCATCCTACATCAGTTACAGCGACTGGTTATACTGTCGTGGATATTCTGACTACATTTGCTCAAAGCCTTCCGAGTCCACGAACAGCGTTTACTGAAAACACAGCTGTGAATAGCCTAAATGAGAATGGTGACCTATGATAATCAGAAATATATGCGAAATAAACCAAAACCGAAAGGGACTGCCAAAGTATGCATCTGCTGTGGGGAGCTAGTGTTGACTATCGTGCACACTGAGCTGGCTACGTGCATGTCCGACCTCACCTCACATGGAGCAGCAGATTAGAGAACAAGAGGACGGGGACCTCTCTAGAGCTGCATGCATCAATGCCACCAGAACGCCAGCAGGTTCAGATGGGCAGAGAATTGGCTACACAGTTTACGTTTAAGGCATCACCTGGATTCGGACGCTCAACGTCTAACAGCTCTACCACTGGCTACCCAGCTGTGCAGTGCAGCAAGAAGACAGTAGAGGGATCTCCAAAACGAGCAAGAAGAAGAAGAAGAAGAAGAAGAAAAGGGTTACGGGGAAAATTGATTGATAAACTGTGTGAATGACACGAGCTTCTGAGAGAGTACCTGCATGCGTGGCATCTTTACAGTGAAGCAAATGCGTGAGATCATACGCTCCCACAACTGGTTCCGACATTCCGAAGGTTGGTTTGACGGAATCTTAGTTTCTGAAGGAACCACACAGTTAATGACAAAACTTTTCTTTCTTTCTTTCTTTTCCTTTTTTTTTTTTGTGTTTCGTTTTGTTTTTTTCTTTTTTCATGAGGGGCGGCGGCGGCGGCGGCGGTTGTGTTGTTGTTGTTTTTCTTTATGACAATATGGAAGAAACACAGTTAGTGGCACACAATTAAAGACTGTGAAAAGCTGGTTGGGGAAAACCTTCTAAAATTGGACAGGGGGGTATAGGGAAAACGTTAAAATTTGGGACGGGGTGGTGGGGGGGGGGGGGGGGGGGGGGGGGGGGGGGGGGGGGGGGGGGGGGGGGGGGGGGGGGGGAGAGACAAAGGGGGGGGGGGGTTGAAAATGCTGGGAGGGGGGGGGGGGGGAATTGGGGGGGGGGGGGGGGGGGGGGGGGGGGGGGGGGGGGGGGGGGGGGGGGGGGGGGGGGGGGGGGGGGAGACCAAAGAAAAAGAAAAAAGAAAATGCTGGGGAACGCAAACGATTTTGCCTTTTTTTTCTCCTTGTTCATTTTTCATTGTTCCATTTGTTTTTTTTTAAAAAACACGCGGCCTCATGAAACATAAATTAACATCAGCGAGAAAACGACGAAAGTGGTAGCAAAAGGCGAAATATCAAAACTTTTCAAAATCAGCTATAAATTACCCTTTTCAGACACTACAACATATATACATACAGAATAATACGTATACACAAAAAATGACAAACGATTGATTGATTTCAATGGTAAAAAAAAAAGGTAACAAACACACGCTGCGTGTACTCTTATGTACGAAAACAAACACAAAACATTTCGCCTTACTTTCGTAAACTATAGTTGAGTAGCGCAGCCATCCCATTTCAAACAGACTTTTTTTTTCTTCATTCTAGAGTTGTGTTCTCCTCGCTCTTCCATCTCATGTTTTTTTGCTGGGGTTTTAACATCTGGTGTGACTTTCATGAATGTTACATTTTTATTTATAAGTGGTATCACTTTGTGCCAGACATTGTAATGAAGACATCAACATTAGATGTGCCTCTACACCAAATCACAAACAAAATCCCGTGAAATCTTCACATTCCCCACAGATTTTGCGCGTTTTTGAATCATTGATAGATTTACACACAAATCCAGAACGTCAATCGCAACTCCCATAAAAGAAATATTCAAATCGAGTCCCGTGCCAAAAATGTACAATTTGCTGAAGCTGTTGTACCCATTGTATTCAAATAAACATTTATAGTCATAGTCCCCATGTGGATAATTCAAAAGCCATTTCCCATTTTTTTTTTTTTTTTTTTTTATTTATGGATTAGCAAATACTTCAATCCATAAAACTCGCGAGTTTTCAAGTTGTCTGACCATTATGACCAACAATTTGACTTTAGAATATCTTGCGTGACATGTTTGTAAATATATTGTCGCATTCGTTTTCCGTTCGCGTTTCCATTTTGTAATTCAAATCCAAATAACGCATGCCATTTCCCTTTCTTTTTTCCATGATTTCCAGATTTTCTTACATATTCGTTTAGTGAAGTTACCTAACACCCGCAAAGAATTAATGTTTACAGCACTATTTGGAAAAACTCCAAAAAATAAGTTGCTCATTTTCCTTTGATAAAATATCATATATCTATGCTATTTTCCTTTCCATATCATCTTGCTTTGTTTGATAAAAGCATTGACTATTCCTTTGTCTCCCCCTTTCCACCACCCCCTTTTTCGTCCGTCTCCGTTAAGAATACAGATCCTATGAGCATTCTCGCTCTGGTCTCTCCCTGTCCCTGTCTCTCTTATTGTCTCTCTGCCCTATTCTCCCTCTCTCTTCCTCTCTCTCTCTCTCCTCTTCAGTCTCTCTCTCTAGTATTACATTCCATACATATAGATAAAGCGCTTTATTCCATACTAACAGAAATTTCCCATGCGTGCTTTCCCCATAATATACAGTCCTCACCCCAGGCTTACAAATACAGCCCTCGTTCCATGCTTTTACGTACAGGCCTCATTCCAAAACATATAGATACAATCCCCATCTGGGGGCCGGAATAGCCCGGTTGGTAGAGCGCCAGAATCGTGGTCCTGGGGTTTGCGGTTCGAATCTCCCTCTCGCCGCGAGACGTTTCGGTACAGTGGGATTTTGCCCTCGGAGTTAACATTGGTTCTGACTCCATTTCCCATACAGTACAGTCCTTCGAATGAGACTATAAATCGAGGTTCCGTGTGTGAACGCACGCATAACATCTTCAATCACACACGTAAAATCCCCATCAACTTCTTTCGGAAGAGAAGGCCAGTTTGGCCGTTGGTATGGATGAATACGTTTTACACTTAAACACTTAGCATGCACCTTCCCCGAAGTTGAGAGTATGGCTGCCTTAATGGCGGGAACCAATAAACGGTCATACACACACAAAGTTTCACCCTCCCTTTTGTTTGGTAGATGGGATTACTACTACTTGCCTGTCTACACAGGAGTTTGTCTGCATGAGTATCCAGCCTGCGTAGGCATAAAGAAAGGAAGAGAGAACAATCCCCAATCTCATTACCTACAGATACTGTCCCCCATTCCATACCTATATACACACAGTGTCACATTCCACACACATAAATACAGATACCTTCTTCATTCCATTCCTATAGATACCGTTTCCCATTCAATACATAACATAGTTGCAGTCCTCGTTCCTTAATCTATAAGATACAGTCCCTCATCCCACAACACACCTAAAGACGCAGTCCCCATCCTCATTCCTTATTCATTCCTTACAGATAGATCCAATCCTCATCCCATACATAGATACACAGTCCCTATCCTCCTTATTCCTTAATCTATAGATACAATCCTCATCGCATACCTAAAGACGCAGTCCCCATGCTCACTCCTTAACCTACAGATACAATCTCCTCATCCCATACATAGAGACACAGTCCCCATCCTCACACTCCTTAACCTATAGATTGCAATCCTCATCCCTACATAGAGACACAGTCCCCACCCTCATTCCTTAATGTATAGATACAATCCGTCATTCCATACTTGGAGACACAGTCCCCCCATTTCATACCTACAGATACAGTCCCCTCGATCCCACGCGCCTATAACGCAGTCCCCCCATTTTGTACATACACACATCAGGTCCAGGTCCTCCTTCCACACCTATAAACCACCAGTCCCCCGTCCAGATCTATAGAATGTTCGCTCCCAATCCTACAGATACATTCTTCTCAACCCACCTCCGCATGTACAAACACAGTCCCCTTTCATATCCACAGACCATTAGTCCTACATTCCAAACCTAGGAATGTTGGTCCTCAGTCCACATTTTATATAGGTACACCTGAATCCATACCTACAGATGTTAACTTCTCATTCTTTATTATAAATACAAAAAAGCCCCTCGTTGTCACATAATATAAATTTTGAACGCATTCTACGCCGCATAGATGCCGTTCCTCATTATCACAAATACAGAGATTACAGCCGCTGGGGGCGTGGGTTGCTGGTAGTGTGACCGGGGGATAGGTGAGGGGTCCCTCATTCCCAGACGGTGTGGGGACGGATATAAATCCTCTCACTTCATCAGGACCTACCCATTCAAACAAATTTTGTTCTATGATTCTATGTAAATCGTAAATGCACAGCCTTCACAACACCTAAACCCTATCGATGGCAGCCCTCATTCTGTACTAGAAGACAGCGCCTTCTTCATTTCATACATAGAAATACAGTCCTCATTCTATGTCACGGAACTGGGTTGCAGACCCACGTTTCATACCCTCATA
>JADBJO010008158.1:95000-100501 GCA_016801955.1 Conus betulinus | reverse complement strand
TCCGACTGAGAAGAGAGCAGATAGAGGATGAGAGAGAGGAGAGGAGACAACAATGAAGTGTGCACCAGTAGACGTAGTGACCTCTCGACCGTTCCAGAGGTCGGCCACAGGCAGAAGATTACGTGTTCGCATTGAGGGAGTCATGTACCTGGCACATCCGAAGCACTTGGGAAACTTGTCGGGACGTGTGCACCGAGAGTTGAAAACAGTGCTCCATGTTTTCCCCTTCCCTCTTACCTCAGTCGGTACGTAAGTATTGCCGCACCTGTGATGTGTGTCTAGAGAAGAAACCCTGGAGAAGGCTATAGGCCATTCTGTTCTGTCCCCCTTGCAGAACGCTATCTTACGCCCGCCTGATGTTTTTCTTCAACAGACCTATTTTTCATTTGCGACGGTTCGACCTTTACGTTTCCCTGACGATAGGGAGAAAAGACGGTTAACTGGTAAACTTGGAAACTATATTTGAGAGGTCACGGTCGACTCATGCTTGCAGAACTGTACGTAGAGATGTGAGGCCTGTTTTTTTTTTTTTTGTTTTTTTGTGACAGTCCTGGCATGGCCGTTTTGTGGTCTGATGAGTTATACTGATTCAAATCGTATTTATTGCAAGAGTGCACCGATGCACTATTCATCTCACATTTTCTTTAATGAGTTTCTTTGATTTTGTCAGAGGTCCTTCCTTCAGGCATGCCGCTTCATTCGCATGTTCAAAAAATAGAAGTTCTTGGGACGTGTTTTCCCAAGATTTTATTAATTAATCCCCGGAAAGAGCGTGTTGTAAACATCTGACCTAAAACCAAACACACAACAGGAAAATCACTGCCAGGTCTTTCCGCTTAGGGAACTTTGGTCAATCCTGTTCATCTGGTGCCTTACCAATTAACGCAAGGTAACCAGGCCACAAACGAGCAAATGCACGGATATACATGACGGCCGAAAGTTCTTTTCAGCATGATGCCCGAATGGCACCCCTCACCGTTCTGAGGGGGGGGGGGGTGGGGGGGGGGGCGGGGGGCTGCTCTCGCCTCCGTTTTGTAGACGGCCAACTCGCGCACTAGCAAGGGCGTTGGAACTGGCCTACGTGATCCCTGCCCCCGATTGCTGACGCTGGGCAAGGTGGGGAACGTTCCCCCCCCCCCCTCCACATGTGACTTTAGGTAGCACTGCTGATGCTGTTTTTTATTTTTTTCTTTCCTTCTTCCTCGCCAGATGATATTTATTCTGTTAAGAACCGTCTCCGGGAACAGCCCGACCCCCCCTATGTGGTTAGGGACACGACACGTACGCGTATGCACCTCCTTCTTCATCTCCATTTCCTCCCGCGCGCACCACCCCTCCACCCCCCCACGGGACCCGACATGCCTATCTGTAACCCATCACGCTTCTGAAAAAAACACATGTCGAGGCAAGCTTGGTCTTGGGATTGCAGTCAGAAGCTCTCTCAGACATCGCAGTCGTAAGACAGTATTTTATGCTTTGGGCATCGTCCCCTCACAAAGGACTCAGACAGTCGAGCTGGACTGTATATAAAGGTTAAGCCGTTCTGGATTTGCTGCCCGACGCGTTGCATCGCACAACGAGACCGGCAACAGGACCCCTGCTAAAACATCCTGATTTCACTACACCTGACACACAAAAACATGGTAGCTTCCTCCAGATATGACCGGAATCATTTGGGCACCCCGGTCCCGGTTACCCCCTCAAAGGACCAGCCCTTCGTTGTTGATTGTTCGAAGCGGATGGAGTTTGATGCAGATTACATACAAAAATAGCCTCCGATTCGCCACGCAAAGTAAAATGGTTAAAGAAGTAGTCAGACTTCAAGGTGCGAACCCACATGGCTGTCGTACGCATCCACCCACCCAAAACACACCCAACGCAGCAGGGTTAGCCACTACGTAACTACATATTCGACCCCAATGGAAGAGATCAGATGTGTGTGTGTGCACCCCCCTGGTCGTGTGGTGTGTGTGTAGTTGTTGTGTGTGTGGTGCTTGTGGGTGTGTGCGCGCGCGCAGCACGCGCGGGAGCCTTCCTCGCCCCCCTCCCGAGCGCCCGTGTGATGTGTCGGGTGTGTGTGGGTGTTGTGTGTGTTGTGTTGTGCTGATTTGAAATAAACGAAAACTCAACAAGTTATTAAGAATAAGCAATAGGTTGTTTCCAAAAACTTTAGGACGAGACGCGTCAGCGATATCCACAAGACCATCCACCGTCCATGCCATTACCTATATAACAACGTCGCCCCTACTATGCATAACATTCGTAATGCAAACCTCTCTTTCAAATTGAGATCAGCTCTTTTTGAGTCATTTAATGCATTGAAATAAAAGCAAAACACTCTCTTAGTACTTATAGAAAAAAAAAGGGAGACTCCAAGAGAACATGACCTAGAAACAAAAATTAAAAACAAGCAGCCGAAACAGAATTTACAAGCATCCCCGAAAACACCCTCCATAACCCGTGCCCCCTACGACCCACCACCAAAAACAGAATTGCAAGAAATCAGGAAACTACAAGACTTGAAGGCATGCTAATGTGCTCGGGAGTCCAGTGGCTAAGTCAAGGAGAAAAAGTGAATAAATATGGTTGCAATCTTGAAAATAAAAAATTTTCTTGATAAAACAATCTTATAATCTATCACTTTTTTAGACAAAAAAAAGGATGGTTCAGTCATTACTGAACAAAAAAAGTATCCTCTTTTTTTTTTCTATAACTTGAACGACCTCATGGATTGTGTGACTATGCTCAACAAGAAGATTTTGACATCTAGACAGTACGCTGACAGCCCTTTCACAGCGCTAAGGGTGACTTTCATGAAGACAGAATCTACGATGACTCCAAGGTATTGAATCCTTGCTGTGGGGCTGAACAACCGACTTCTTTGGGTTAATGTTAAACCCTAACTTTTGAAGCAAATCAGTGGTGTGTGTAACATTCCTCATTGCAGTTTGCCTCTTTGTGAGTCCATTCAACAGAGAATCATCCAATAACCCTGTAGATACATGACCTTTCATTCCACAGGAGCCATACACAGGTTTCAAACAGAGTTGTGAACAAACGGGGACCTGATGATAGGCCAGTGGGTAAAGCATTAAATTAATAGAGCTGATCTCTCAATTCCAGTCTGAGTAGGTTACTTTGCTGTTCGTGGGTACAGTATTGCACACCACACCAGCCTTTTTCTGGATACCACTCTTCTAAAAACCGAAAAAGCAGAGGAAGTCAAGTTACCACTTTCCACGGTCACCGAGGAGAGAAACAATCAGGGTTTCGAAATGCTGGTATATGACCAGGAGTTATATGTTAGTGAGTTTCCTCCCCATTGGAGATTGTCTCCCCCTTGGAGAGACTATAAGCTTGCTGAAGGCTCGTTTTGAGAAGCATTATTATTCCCCATTCACCCACCCAAGCACATACTGTTAGTTAGGCAGAATGATCTACCACTGTAGATGTGAATGCTCTCTCTTTGATCCCCCATTTATGTCTTCCCTATGACATAAGAGCAGGCTTTCTATATAATGTTAAGAGATATATATATATATATATATAGATACTATATATTATATATATATTATATATAGATAGAGGGAGAGAGAGGAGGGGGGAGGGAGGGGGGGAGATAGGTAGAGAGATCTAGAATAGAGAGAGAGATAGAGAGAGAAATGCATATATAGATATATGTGCGCGCGCGCACACACACACACACACACACACACACACACACACACACACAACACACACACACACATACATACATACATATATATTATATATATATATATATATATCTATATATTATATATATATATATATATATAATATTATATATATTCACTGACTTAAAAGTAGGAGAAGGAGTATATTGTTTGTCATGCTGTCTGTAGACACAGATGTCCATTCTAGGTGCGCAGGAAGGAATAAACAGAGATCTGAGGAACACAGGTAAAAATCAACAACAGGCTAGTGACCAACCATGGTCATCATTTGTATAATTTTTTTGTAATGATGGCGGACACAGAGAAAACGCTTCGTTCTAACTCCCACGAATCTGTATGTTGCATCCACGACTTCTTTGGATCGTGAACAACAGACTGACGTGGCACCATATGGCACAGATGCACAATCATGACAGTGTTTTATGATACGTAAGTGTGGGGAAGAAACAGAATCAGACAATGTTTGTAGTGAAATAAGTGTCAATGATGAAACAGTCAACAATTGTGAAACAAACTGGGAACAGAGCGACAGATGAAAAAGTGAAACAGTGCGATACATTAATCCAGTAGACAAAAACTGGATCAACCGTTGACAATCAAAACAAATGTGGTGCGTGCATTGTAGATAATAAGTATGACTACCATGAGTCCCAGGTACAAGTTACATCACACAACCGTGCCTTACAAACACAAAAACTGTATTGCACGTTCAGTGGGATACACTTATGAAAGTGTATGAATGTGCATCAGGCTTACAAAGAAGTCACCACCAGCACCTGTTCTGCAGTTGCATTGGGAGTCTTCCTCGGTATCCAGCTTGACTGCATTTGTTGATTCTGTCACTAAGACAATGATCAATGACCAAGTAAACTGTCAGAATAATTATTATGTTTGTTCTGTTCCATAACGAACATTGTGTTCTGGCATTCATATCACGATGAGCCATTGTCCAAGCTTGGTCTGTTCATTTTGAAGACGTGTATTGTGAAGCCCCTTTCCATTTCCTCCCCGTCTTCCTCCTCTCTTCCTCCTAGTTTTTTTTCCCTACACCCAACCCCCACATCGGCTCCCCCTTCCGTTCCTCCCTCATCCCTCTCCCTGCCACCCATGCTGCCTTGTGTAAGAGTCTCAAATACCCCCCGAACACACTAATCATTGGTATATACCCGCCCTCTCCTCCCTCTGTGTGTGCGTGTGTGTGTGTGTGTGTTGTGTGTGTGTGTGTGTGTGTGTGTGTGTGTTGTGTGTGTTGGTGTATGTGTGTGTGTGTGTGTGTGTGTGTGTGTGTGTGTGTGTGTGTGTGTGTGTGTGTGTGCCTTTTCATCTTCCTCTGTCTTACTCTGTTTCTTTTTTCTGTCACTGTTCTCTTCTTGTTTTTGTACCTGTCTGTCTGTCTGTCTGTCTATCTGTCTGTTTCTGTCTGTCTTTCTGCGCCTCTCTTGTGGGTATTGGCCCGAACCAGTGACAATCATTATTCCAGCCCCGTTCCGATGAAGGTGCATTACTGAAGGGATGTGGGGTCAGAACCAAATCACTCCCCATATATACGATTGATTAGGTACTTAACCACCACCATCAGCCTGCCTTGAAACTTGGGTTAGAAAGGGGGTGGGTTTGGGGGGGGGGGTGCACATACGGGCATAAGTGCAGAATGTCTGTAGTCCACTTGAAAGTATGTGGGTGCTGGATTCAAGCATTGAGTAAAGAAGGTGGCTAGGCTGGAAATAGGATTCGAGCATAAGTCAAAATCCACCCCATATATATGTTCTAGTTTCATGCTCCTGG
>JADBJO010008158.1:72500-87500 GCA_016801955.1 Conus betulinus | reverse complement strand
GTGAGATATTCCATAAAGAGGGGGGGGGGGGGGGGGGGGGGGGGGGGGGGGGGGAAGTCTTGGGCTGGTGTAACCGTTAGTAAAGGCTACTTTTGGTAAACATCGGCCATCATCTGTGACCTATAATGAACATAGTTACACATTTTCAGAAAGATCGGCCAAGAACTTTCTGAGATTTTTCATAAAGAAGAAAACCATTATGGGCCGTTAGTAACGGCTATAACGGTAAATTAAACCATCGGCCATCATCCATGACCCATAATGAACAAACCTACAAATTTTCAGAAAGATCGGCCACGAACTTTCTGAGCTATTCCATGAAGAAGAAAAACAGTTATGGGCAGTCATAGCCGTTAGTAACGGTTATAACGGTTCACTAAAACATTGGGCAGCATCCGTGACCCATATTGAACATACCCACAAATTTCAGCAAGATCGGCAGAATACTTTCTGAGATATTTCATACAGACGAAAAACCGCTATGGGCAGTTATAGCCGTTAGTAACGGTATAACGGTAACCTAAAACATCGGGCATCATCCGTGAGCCATAATGAACATACCTGCTAATTTTCACAAAGATCAGCCAGGTACTTTCTGAGATATTCCATAAAGAAAAAAAAACGTTACAGACCATTACAACCGTTAGTAAGGGCTATATAGGTAAAATAAAATATCGGGTATTAGTCGTGACCTATAATGAACAGACCTACACACTTTCAGGAAGATCGGCCAAGTACTTTCTGAGATATTCTATATAGAAGAAAAAAACCGTTATAGGCCGTTACAGCCGTTCGTAACGGCTATAACAGGTAAACTACAACACAAGGCGGCATGGAATGAACATACCTGCTAATTTTCACAAAGATCGCAAACTACTTTCTGAGATATTCCATAAATAGAAAACCTTTACAGGCCGTTACAGCCGTTGGTAACGGCTATAACGGTAAACTTAAACATCATCATCCGTGACCTATAATGAACATACCTGCTAATGTTCACAAAGACCGGCCAAGTACTTTATGAAATATTCCATAAAGAAGAAAAACCGTTACAGGCCGTTACAGCCGTTAGTAACGGCTATAACGGTAAACATCGGGCATCATCCGTGACAAATAATGAACATACCTACAAGTTTTCAGAACGATCGGCCCAGTAGTTTTTGTCTGGAGCGAGTGTAACACATTTTGACCACGGACGGACGGACACACACACACACACACACACACACACACACACACACACACACACACACGTCATTTCTTCGCTCCCATTCTAAAGTATTCCCTGTTCTATAAGAACTGGAAGTGCAAAAAAAAAAAAAGAAAAAAAAAAAAAAAAAAAGAATACAAACAGCAACAGCACTTCAAGCAGCCAGCGAAGGATAAGAAAGTAAAAACGAAAAGAGAGTGAGGTTAGAACAGACGTTGCTAAAAAAAACAAAACTTATTATGTAAGCAGTATACAGTGTAGGTAACACACACACACACACACACACACACACAGAAAAACACTTGAGCCTATGCTCGAGGATCCATTAAAGATGTATCATAAATCAAAAGATGTCAACAGTAGGAATGGCGAGTTCTACTGTTAATATATCCAAGTTTTGTCAGCCACGTAAGTGATGATATATATATATATATATATATATATATATATATATATATATATATATATATATATATATATATATATATATATATATATACATATATATATATATATATATATATATATATATATATATATATATATATAAAAACAAAGCTTGCTCTTATGTCTTAGATTGTAAAAATAGGGGGGTTATAAGCCTTCATATCTGCAGTAGTAGTAGATAACTCTGCCTAACTGACAGTATGTGCTTGAGTGGGCGAATGAGGAATAATAAATGCTTCTCAAAATGAACCTTCAGCAAGCTAATAGTCTCCGAAGTGGGAGACAATCTCCAATGGGGAGGAAGCTCACTAACATACAACTCCTGGTCAGATACCGGTATTTCGACACCTGATTGTTTCTCCTCAGTGACCAGTGACCGCAGAAAGTGGTAATTTGACTCCTCTGCCTTTTTCGGTTTTAAAAAGAATGTTATACCTGAAAAAGGCTGGTGTGCAATACCGTAGCATGTTTGTTGAGTTTTCAAAAAAACAACCAAAGGTGCCACCTAAGAAGCAAAAGAAAATCATAAAAGAGCAAAACAAGCTTCATTTTCTTGTGAAAAGTAGAAAACATAAAAAAAGATAACCTCTCTGTCTCTACATATGGACAAACAGATCGATAGATAGATGGTAGATACATAGATAGATAGATAGATACATACATACATACATACATACATACATACATACATACATACATACATACACATACATACATACATACATACATACATACATACATGCATACATAACATACATACATACATACGTACACACATACACAGTTATAATAATACTTCTTTTTCAGCTGTTTTTTTTTTTCCCTTCATACGTACAGAAGTAAAACCTTTCAGCTGGTCATAACAATATTCTGAATGATATTCTGTCAAATTACCAAACAGCTTGAGATGTGTTTCTGATTAATAATGAAAAAAAATGATGCGCTGATAAGCACATATCTCCTTAGTGCTGTGTATTGTAGAATCAATCTGCAGTTACAACTTTGAGTCCTGTTGCATTGCGATGACATGGGTATATCAAAGATGGTAAGAACATTGTTGTTGTGCAGGATACATACAGACACCTTTCTCCTGGGTGAATCCTTACCATGTGCAGCTGATATAAGAAGCTGTGTCACACTGACCAGACCCCCTGATCACATCATATTCCTGAGCACTATCAGACACCGGACAGCTTCCCATGGATTTCTTACTATTTTCTTTGGTCGGTGTGGTTCCAGACAGAATTTTCTGAAAATCCACAAGGACACGTATCTCCTTTATTCATATTCCCTGATGACTTTGGTAAATGGCAAGTAGGGAACTCCACATGTCATTGTTCTTCACCAATTATATGGACCCAACTTACGTGGATATTGTACTTAGCTTCTCTTTCCACGCTGAAAGCTTGAAACCTCGCAGAGTGCCAGGGCTAGGTACCTGGAACTGCTCAGTGTCAGTGTGGCCTGACCTGTTCCATCACTTTCCCTGTGATATGAAATCTCAGTGTGCTGAGCACGAAGATGAGGGTTACCATTGTCCCTATAAATCCGAGAAATGTGGACCAGAAAAGGTAAAGTCACAACACTATTTTGCTTGCGTGTGTGTGTGTGTGTGTGTGTGTGTGTGGTGTGTGTGTGTGTGTGTGTGTGTGTGTGTGTGTGTACGTGCGTGCGTGCGTGCGTGCGTGCGTGCGTCCGTGCGTGCGTGCGTGCGTGCGTGCGTGCGTGCGTGTGTGTGTGTGTGTGTGTGTGTGTGTGTGTGTGTGTGTGTGTGTGTGTGTGTGTGTTTAGTGCGAGTATGGTGTGTGTGTGTGTGTGTGTGTGTGTGTGTGTGTGTGTGTGTGTTCGTGTGTGTGTGTGTGTGTGTGTGTGTGTGTGTATGTGTGTGTGTGTGTGTGTGTGTGTGTGTCCGCGCGCGCGCGCGCGTGCCTGCGTGCGTGCGTGCGTGCGTGCGAGCGCGCGCTCGCGCCTCTGTGTGTGTGTGTGTGTGTGTGTGTGTGTGTGTGTGTGTGTGTGTGTGTGTGCGCAATATTATTTTGATCGCAGAATATTTACAGAATTCAGTGAATAAATATATGTTTATCGACATGTAAAAAGGAAACAAAGTGGACGACGGTTTTAAACACCTTATCTTGCGTCAGCTTTGTTCCCTATTCACGTGCTCTAAATTCGACACAAACAGAGAATTGTTATTGATAATAGCAAGGGGGGTGGGGGGGAGGTGGGGGGGTAGATGTTTGTTAATCACATTTTGTAATATCTTATATTGTTATGTCTCGGATTTGTAACAAATCTTACATATATCTCTACCATGCCTGTTAACGCACAAAATGTCACCACTGCATGAAATGTTACAATGCCATTTCGTGCAGTTCTTCACCGCACAAATAATCACAATCTGCACAGATCTGCACAAAATATCACAATTGTGACAATTTGTGCATGCGCATACCTTTTTTTTTTTTTTTTTTTTTTTTTTTAATACATTGCTGCTGCACAAATTGTCACAATGCTCTCTCTCTCATCTTCTCTCTCTCTCTCTCTCTCTCTCTCTCTCTCTCTCTCTCTCTCTCTCTCTCTCTCTCTCTCTCTCTCTCTCTCTCTCTCTCTCTCTCTCTCTCACGTCGCATACATGCATATATGAAGAAAGTCACTGACACAAATATACGAACCTTAGTATGCTGAACTTTGATATTGTATAAACAATTTATAATAGCGTTGGGTGGCCATTTTTCATAACGTGTCACTTACGTTTAGAAAGATGGTTTTCGTTCTACCTTTGTTTCATGTTAGTAACTTTGTTTGCTCGTTTGCACATTGCTGAACCAGAAGGCTGATCATTCTTTTGTGTTAAAAAAAAATGAAAATGACGCATCACCTATGTCATTAGGACTGTAAGTCAATGACATTAAAAGTGTCACAGTCAAAACAGTCTCTCTCTCTCCCGTCTCTCTCTCTCTCTCTCTCTCTCTCTCTCTCTCTCTCTCTCTCTCTCTCTCCTCTCTCTCTCTCTCTCTCTCTCTCTCTCATCTGGTGTGGGTGTGTGTGGGTGTGGGTGTGGGTGTGTGTGGATGGGTGGATGGATACACTCTACGATGTCCCCGGTGTTTTTTTTTTTTTTTCAATTTGGGTTGCAATTTATAATCTTCAATCTTATATATAATATATTCGTTTAGTCTCTTTCACTGCACATGTTTACGAGGTGACAGGTCAGACGAGATGGCCCATGTTGGTTGATGAGGCTAATAAAAACAACATGGGTTGTCTTGATTCGCATGCTCATCTCTTTTTGCACTTTGTTAGTCTTGAGCAATTGTTCTCATATGCATCCGTACTATGCAAAGTATGTATGTAATTTTCACATGTGTTTATAATTGTCCATTTGTTCTTATACAAGTTTTGATACATTTTGCTGTTTTCTCCATTTAGAGAGCACGGAATGTTCTTTATTTTTCTGGCAGGGGAGCAGATCCTCCTCCTCCTCTTCCTCTTCCTCCTCCTCCTCCTCCTCCTCTCCTTCCTCTTCTTCTTCTTCTTCTCTCCTTCCTCTTCTTCTTCTTCTTCTTCTTCTTCTTCTTCTTCTTAGTCTTAGTCGTCTCTTGGTCTCGTCCACCTCCTCCTATCATGCAAGTTTGCTTACTATTGAACAAATCATTTCTAAGAATTTGATGTAAAAAAAAAAAAAAAAGTTGCATACTACACTGTGACCTCGACCTTTGCCTTTTGACTTTGATGTCAAGACCAGTTTTAGGCAATGGCAAGGTACATCTACCATGTAAATATAGTGACTCTATGTGAAACTGGTTCTGATACATTATATATAAAAAAAAAAATACTGGAAATAACCACTGAAACAATGCTGCTATTTTAACCTTGCGACCTTGATCTTTGACCAATGACCTCCATCTTATTAGAGGATCTAGTGTTTCAAGATTCCTTCCAAGTTTTGTTTTGATGTGTTTAACGCTGCCACAGATATGTTCCACAGACTGACAAAGGTGGTAAAAAAAACAGACTGACAGAGGGTAAAGTAATGCACACTTTGTGTGTATAAAAAAACCATTTGACAGAGGGTAAAATAATAGATTTCCATCTCAGCTTACATAAAAACCAAACAAACAAACAAAATCAAGGCTATCGCTGAGTTCGGCAATAAAGTCCACCACTCAAATGTGAGACCAGCTGTTTATAGTTTCTGTCCCTTTTCAATCCGTCACGGCGACGCAGAGAATTTTAGTATTTATTCTTCGATTGCCTTCAGATTTGACGCGGATATGTCCCTTGGTGTTTTTCATCTCTGTGCCAAATATGAACCCGATAGCTCTTAGGGCTAGAGCGCACTGTAGTCTCAAAATTGTGACAGGGGGCGTGCAGTGTGCAGGGGCGCGCAACGTCCAAGAAGGGCATGCAGCGTCCAGGTGGGGTGCTCAGTGCCCAGGGTGACCCTGCAGTAACCATGTGGTGCGCACAGCGCCCTGCTCCCGTCTTGGTGACAGGGAGATGCAGTTGTGGACTACTGTACTAATTCTGCGCAGGCGTTAGGGGTTGTGGTATTAAGGGCACTGAGTGTTAGGGGCAGTACATGGCTTATTGTCAGTTGTTGTCCCCAAGGCTAGTGCATCTGTGAAGCAAGTTTGGAGACTCTAACTTTAAGGATGTGGAAAATATTGCTGGAGAAAGGAAATGGGTGCTCAAGGTCCAAGTTGAAGGTCAAGGTCACGCAGATCGTTGATGTTTTTGCCAGCGTTTTTAGCTTACCTTACCTAGTCAACAAACAACATCTGAAAAGGTTATACTACGTGGTTCAAGAGGTAGTGCCAAGGTCATAAAAAAGGGAAAGTGGGCAATTTGGGTGTGTGCGCGCTGCGCCCCAGCGGGTGCGCAGCGGGTGCGCGCATGAGTTGTTGTCAGTTGTATTCCCTAAGACTATGCACCTGTGCAGCAAGTTTGGAAAATCAAGCTTGAAAGATGTGGAAAATATTCAGGGAAAGAGGAAAAGGGTGTTCAACGATCAGCGTGACCTTGACCTTGACCTTTTTAAACTTTTGCTTGATTTTTTTTTTTTTTTTTTTTTTTTTAGCAGTACCAGCATACCTAACCTAATCAACAAACAAATTTAAGAAGACTGTCTTAAGTGGTTGAAGAGACATTTCATAAAATGTCAATTTTGGTCGACTTGGGACACACACACACACACACACACACACACACACACACACGCGCGCGCATGCACGCACGCACGCACCCCCCACAAAACAACACACACACACACACACGTACGCACGCACGCACGCACGCACGCACGCACGCACACACACACACACACACACACACACACACACACACACACACACACACCACACACATGCGCGCGCGAATAGAAGAACTAAAAACCGACAAAACCAGACACGAACGAACTTAATAGTCTGCTCACTTTCTTGAAAGCGGTGGACTAACAAGACTGGCGGACGTTGTGACATTTTGCGCAAGAGTGAATTGAAAAACCGGGCATAGGTGCACAATTGTTGCAAATGCGAGTTGTGACATTCTGTGCAGTCCTTCACGGCACAGCATGTCACAACTTGCACAAAAGGTCACTATTGTGACCTTTTGTGCAGTGGTGACATTTTGTGCGGTGAACAGATGCTGCGTCTGTCTGTCGGTCTGTCTGCCTGTCTACCTGTCTGTCTGTCTGTCTGTCTGTCTCCTCTCTCTCTCTCTCTCTCTCTCTCTCTCTCTCTCTCTCTCTCTCTCTCTCTCTCTCTCTCTCTCTTCTCTTTTGGGAAAACAACAACAACATCAACAACAACAACAACAAGAACAACAACAAAAACTGAAAGAAAAGAACATAATGAAGTGTTTTGTTCCATTTCTGTTGTGTATATTTTGCAAAAGCAGGACATTATCAGAGTCAGATTGCCAATACACAACACATTAGAACATTACCAACCCCAGACACTTTGTATCAAACGCCGAAACACTAAAATCAGCAAGAACGTTTTCATTTGTAAGAGAACATACAGACACTGCATTTTGCGTTAGAGAATGTTGGGGGAAAAAAAGAAGAAGAAGAAGAACTATTAGTGGAAATATCTTTTGTTTTTTATTCTGCTTTTTTTTGTTTGTTTGTTTGCTTTTTTTGTTTGTTTGTTTTTTGGCAAGATGAAGCGCACTTTATGAAGCACTCACAAATAAAGAGGTGGATTTCGGCCTTAGGGGGAAAAAGTCACCGCCTTAGGTGCTTCATTGATCCGATTAATGGCGCCTCACACAAAAAAAAAAGTCAAGAGTAGACTTGACAGAACTGTTCATTGCGAAAGCAGTATTCACCGACAGCAATGTCGTTTTCATTTGACACAAAATTGTCGTTTTCATTTGACATTTTTGACATACTGTTTGGCATTAGATCCGTAGATTGCAAGATACTTATTAATTAGTTTTCTGGTTTGACTGCTGATCTTGAACTGGAGGTAAATTCGTTTGTTGTAAGTAAGATTTCTGTTGTACTTGTGTCTTGCCTGACGCTGAATGGCATGTGTAGATGCCTCACGCAGGTCAAGATGTATGGAACATAAGCATGGCCTGTGTTTCAACAAAACCTTCCAGAGTATACATCGTGCATTCTTTGCGTGGAGGTTAAAATGTTTTGTTCAGATCTGTCTGAGGTTTGTAAGTACCCCAGTTGTTTTTGCTCCAAGTGAATTTCTCATGTGCTGGGTCTACAATTAATGGCCACGCGTTCGGTTTAAAAGACGATGGGTTGGGAGTTGGGTGAAGGGGGAATATGTGAGACACCAGAAGCTTGGGGTTCGCCAAGAGTGAAGAGCCTTCAAAGCCAATAGCCTACCTCTGAATCTGCATTGAGCACAGTGGAAAGGTCACATTTTTTTAAATAAAAAAAAAAAAAAAAAAAAAAAAAGCCCCCCCCCCCCCCCCCCCCCCCCCCCCCCCCCCCCCCTTCCTCTTCCGCACTCTCCTCTCCCTGTAAACTATAGACGTGTTCTTTGCTGTTTACATGAGTATCTATGTTACGTTAAGATCGCGTGTCAACATCGTCTGTATCCTCTGGTCATGTTATCCTCCCTGATGTCGTCGTCAAGGGTAGCTGTGTGTCTTGGGCTTCACATCGCTATCTCTGTGACATCACTGTGGACAGTCACAGCACTTGTACTTCAACTATCGGCACCGATTGCTGACGGGCTGTAATTGCAAGTACCTGCAAATTTGCGTGCACATTGCCATTGACAACCATTGTGAAACCACTCTCTCTCTCTCTCTCTCTCTCTCTCTCTCTCTCTCTCTCTCTCTCTCTCTCTCTCTCTCTCTGTCAGGAGGCTGTAATCTGTAGCTTGCAAAAAAACATGGTTCACTAAACCTTTCAGGTTACAAGCATCCAATTGGTCTGGCTGTTGAGCTGTCACATAGGGCAATGTAACCTAGGTGGATGGACATTCTGATTTTGCCTTGTAGAGCCGCCGTGACAATTTTCAAAATAGCCTCCGAAATACCTGCGAAACTATACCTTGGGCATTTATTTGAATACATTGACAATGTAAAAGGCTATCTATATGTATTCTGGTATGTAGAATAAAAAATGCCATCAGAAATTGGATATCAGTGTTTTGTTTGTTTTTTTTTTTTTTTTTTTTTTTTTTTGTTTTTTTTTTGTTGGTTTAGATCAGTACGTCAAAAATGGTCATATTTTTGCATGCTTCCCAATTTTCCTGCCATTTTGTGCATTAAATACTATGTGATCTTCACTGCAGAACCGTGAAAGTCAGACAACATGAAACACAGAAATTATACCAGACAGAGGTCAGTGTGTCTTCTTGAACTTCCAAGAATACATTTACTGCAAACTGTTTTAGAATAAGCATGTGATCTTCATGTACGAGTTTGTTACATGCAAATATGTAATCGTTTCTGCACCAATCATTTCCAGCCTGGTCAGAAAGAACATATAAACATTCTTTATCTTCTTCAACAGAATTTGAAGACAAGAATGAATTTCGCATCTTGTGTAAAGCAGCAATCGCTCATCAGCAGTTCGTCAAGAATTCAGTTTCACTTGCAGTGAACGTCAGATAAAAACACAGCATGAAACGTAATGCAAGTTTAAATGCAATGAAATTTTATTTCTGCCTATGTTTGTATAATGCACTAGCTCGGTTGCAGCAGTCGCCAAACTGCAGGTAAAGTCTGTATCGACATAATGCAAACTGCACAGTCTTGAATGGTAAGTCCAGGTAGTGCAGGACTTAGTTTCGCCACACTGCCACAGTCCACGGAGGTTTGCTGTGGTTGCAACGGGATGCTTTTGTGCATCTTACTTTAAGGGATGCACACTGGCAGCGTGTTGTGGCGCAGGATGTACATCCACAAGCTGTCATCTCAAGGCACAGCGCTGTTGATGGTTCACCCAGTCTGCAGCAGGGGATCAAGAACCTCGCTCCCATTCTCTTTCACAAGTTTCCAGCCACTGCCAACGACTGGGGAAAGGTGTGGATGAACTTCCAGTGCTCTCTTCCACACCATGTCTGAAAGTGAGATCGTCTGATGTGAACCCTTAAGGCATCTTGTACGGTGGGGGGTTCTCAATAATTTTGTTGACTTTGTGAAAGAGATCGCATCTCAGCTGGTGTGTGGAGGTATGGTCGGCGGTTGGACTGTGCAGACTACACACAGATGAGACTCAGCATTTGACAGTACATACTCATCAGGAAAGTCCGTACTTCCCAGGTTTTCAGAAGATGGGAACTGTTTGTGAAGACAGGCCGGGCAGACTTCTTGCCAATGCCAGCAAGCTGGCTTGTGGTATCTGATCCAGTAATCGCACGGAATGCAAGCCCAGAGGCCCTCTGTGGGTCCGGTGTGAGATTGATCAGATGCGCAGGGATAACGTGCTTCTTTCGAGGTGTCCCAGACTGCATCCAGACAACGTACTGAAATGTGGCGGATGGGCAACAAGAAGAACAAGGACATCAGTGTCAAGGATGACGACGATTTTGGGGGGAGTATCCCTTCTCACTGGCTTTTTTGCATGGAGACTCATGCGCGTGTCTGTCTCTTCATGCACATCCGAGGACAGCTGTGAAACATCTCTCCCTGGTGATGACCAGAGCTTTGAAGCATCTGTGACTCTTCCACCCAGCACCAGCTCTGTGTAGCCTGGGTCCCTCTGAAACTTTTCCGCCAGTTCTGTACAGAGAAGGTCTGTCAGACTGGCTTTCGTTTCACCATAAGAGATAAATCTATCCCGCTGCTCAATTGCTTGACTTCTAGACTGCACTTTTCTTCTGACTGCTATCCTGTTGTCAGTCCCCTAGCTCTGAGTTGATGATTTGATAGTCTGGCCATTGAAACTGTCACATACAAGGTCAGCCTTGATACAGGAGTTGGAGACGAGGTTATTCACACAGTCTACAACGCCATCATTCGATTCCCCGGGTCTTTTTGCTCCTGCCTGTTTCCCCAAAGCTTGCACCATTGCCATTTCATCAACTGTGGTGTACGTTGGGTGTGGAGTGGTATTGCATTCTGTGGCAGATCTTTCTGCAGAATGTTGCTCAGATCATATTTGTTTTGAGGCAGACGCAGTCTGTTGTCAGCAGTTGCCAGCCAAAGAGGCACTGGACAAAGCTCTTGTTCTAACATCTTGTTGATGTCAACAGGTCTGCCTGCTTCCATTGCTGTTATTACTCGCTTGAACAAATCTCTGTCTGCCTTTAATGACGCCAAAGGGGTTCAGTCGCCTGTTCGTGATTCGCTCATGAAAACTAGACGTCTTCTTGGTAAGTCTGCTCTGAACAAACTCTGAGATGACACACTTTCCAGTTTCTTCCACTGTTGGCAAGTCATGAGTCACAGCATCACTGGCTACGTCACCAGTTGTGAGTGAAATGATCTCTGGTGATGTGCAGATGAAAGGAGTGAAAGTGTGAAACAAACATGAGTTTTTAAGGATCATCTTGATCCTGCTTTGGTCTTTTTTTTCCCCAAAAAATCTTTGTGTGCAAAATCATGTTCATCACCTTCCTCCTCGTCACCAGAAATGTTGAACATATTCTTGGTTTCCTTGGCCAGTTGGGCCCATCATTAAATGTCACGCATCATCTGTCCCTGGCTGTAGAAGGCCACCAGCTACCTTTCCTGCCCACGTGATATGCTCCATGGCCTGATCATCTAGTATTTGATTGGACTTCTTCCTTCTCTCTTTTGTCACAAATTCTCCGGCTATAAAAGCCTGGTATATCTCAGGTGCTGAGATAACATCTTCATGTCTGCCAGGAAAACAGTTCCCCAGCGAGTGAAGTGGTAGTGGTCAAAGGCTTCAGACCAGGGCAGCATCTCAGCCAATGATGACAGGAACAACGCTTACTCTCCAATACGGACAGCATACGTGAATCTCAGAAGAATGGCCACCAGTTTCATGTCAGTCCTCCAGTATCGAAAGGTGGCATTCTCAAAACAGGACCCTCAAACTTGTTGAACAAAAACTGTGACTTTTTTTCAAAAGATGACAGTGAGTTCTCTACAGCGGACTTCATATCATTGTCATATGACTTCTTTATTAGATGACAGTAAAAAAAGGACCCTTTAAACTTGTTAAACAAAAACTGTGACTTTTTTTTCAAAAGATGACAGTAAGTTCTCTACAGCGGATTACATATCATTGTCATCTGACTTCTTTATTAGATGACAGTAAATTCTCTACAGAGGACTGGATATCTTCGTTATCTTTGCGTGCGAAGCCCACAGCAACTCTGTTGGCTGAGGATTTCACTGATCATCTTCTCATCCTCTGTTGCCAGTTTTGGAAACGCGTCCAAGGTACTGACCAGAGCGCTAGAAAAGTGAGCTTGTGCACAGGGATTGCACAATTCCATCCCGTTCCCTGCATGGTATCTTCTGCTGTACCTTCACCCAGGACTCCACTTCCTATCCAGATAGCTTCCAGCTGATGAAGCCATGTACTCGCCCAGGACCCCACTTTCTATCCAGATAGCTTCCAGCTGATGAAGCCATGTACTCGCCCAGGACCCACTTTCTACTTTCTATCCATGTACTCGCCCAGGACTTTTCTATCCAGATAGCTTCCAGCTGATGAAGCCATGTACTCGCCCAGGACCCCACTTTCTATCCAGATAGCTTCCAGCTGATGAAGCCATGTACTCGCCCAGGACCCCACTTTCTATCCAGATAGCTTCCAGCTGATGAGCCATGTACTCGCCCAGGACTCCACTTTCTATCCAGATAGCTTCCAGCTGATGAAACCATGTAAACTCGCCCAAGACTTTGCAGAAGTTTGTCTGTGTGTGGACCCCCTATCCCCCCCCCCCCCCAAGACCCCCCCCCCCCCCCCCCCCACCATGATGACAAAATCCTTGCAGGTCTCTGGTTTATTTCACTGCAGCATTTTTTGCTTTGCACTACAGCTGCTCATCAAAAGTTATTACAGTGTATTTCTCTCCAAGCTTCTTGGTCATTTCATCACAGTTTTGCGATACTGTCCACACTGTAGAGAACTCATGAGCTGGGGCATTCAAATTGGCATTGGACCCATTTCTGGCAGTGGCTGATCAGGAGTACACATCTTCTGGTTGAAACCACTCCGTCATGGGACAACCTGATCAACTGGCTGATGCTGTCTGGCTAAGATCCATGACAAGTCCTTTGTGTGTTTGCCTCAGCAATCTTCTGCTCACTGGGCAAGTACCATGTTTCTTGCACTATCTGTGCAAACATTGGTTCTGGCTCCGAATTGTTCAGGTTGACATCTTGAACACCAGTCATCTTTATGGGTGCATGAAGAACTTTTGGGCTTCCACACGGTCTACTCCTTGCTGTGATGTGGGAGCTTGTGTACCTCTTAGACTGAGAGAGCTATGCCAGAGGGAGTGTATGCTCCTGGTAGGGCCAACCAAGCTAGACAGGGTAGAGGTCAGACTAATGTAGAGCAACTCGCCAGGAGGTTAAATGGGTTTGCGTAGGGCTAACACCATTTCTGAGGGAAAAAGCAAGTTACAAAAGCATCAACAACATCAAACCGAAGATATTCACCTGGGAGAGGAAGGGTCTCCATCCCCGAGACTCATGATCCCAGGCAGTGAAAGCCGAGAGGAAGCTGCAAGACTGACCCCCCTTCTGGCCCCCAGGAAATCAACATGGATAGCCACTTGGAACATCAGGACACTGTACGAAGTGGGCAGAACCATCCAGATAGCACGAGAGATGAAGACCTACAAGAAAGGAGTCCTAGGACTGAGCGAAACAAGGTGGCTACAGACGGGACAGCTGAGACTTTCATCAGGAGAGCTGCTGCTGTACTCGGGACACACAGAGGATGGAGCCCCCCATGCAGAAGGCGTGGCCCTGATGCTGACATCATAGGCGCAGTGGGCACTCATCGGCTGGGAACTTACCAACTCCCACATCATCACAGCCAAGTTAAGCACCGAGAAGAAGAACATCAAGCTGAACATCATCCAATGCTACGCTCCCACAAATGATGCAGTGGAGGAAAAGAAAAATGATTTCTACCAGCAAGTAGAAGCTGTGCCGGACAGAAGAGGAGCAAACGATATCGCAATAGTCATGGGTGACTTTAAACGACAAGACAGGATCAGACAACACACAGGGTATGAAGACATCATGGGGACACATGGATTTGGACAGATTAGGGAGAATGGAGAACGCTTTGCAGACCTGTGGGCATTGAACCAGCTGGTGATAGGAGGCAGCATCTTCCCTCACAAGCGCATCCACAAGGCCACCTGGAGATACCCGACCACGTCACAGAGAACCAGCTCGACCACATCTTTATCAGCAGGAAATTCAGGCGATCATGGCGGGATGTGAGGGTAATGAGGGGTGCTGACGTACCATCAGACAACCACCTGCTTGTGACAACAGTGAGACTCCGACTCAAGAAGTACACTTCAACAAATGCAGCAAGGACAAGATATAATGTGGAGCTGTTTAGCAGTAAAAAAAAATAAAGGGAAAATTTCAGATCAGTCTTACCCACAGGTTCCAGCTACTTGAAGAAGTGCTTGAAGAGGAGAGCACAGACATCGAGAACCAGTGGCAACATACCGAGAAACTTTGGCATGAGATCTGTGAGAAGGTACTTGGAAAGAAGAAAAACTGAACACAAGAAGATGATCTCTAAGATCTGATGATACTATTCAGAAACTGAACAAAAGGAATAGAAGAAAAGCCACACTGAATATGAGCTGGACAAGATCAAGCAAAGCACAAGCCCAAGAAGACTACACCCAGGCAGACAAAGGAGTGAAGAAAAGTGTGAAGAAAGATAAGAATGACTTCATCGACAGACTTTC
>JADBJO010008158.1:25000-65000 GCA_016801955.1 Conus betulinus | reverse complement strand
TGTCCTATTTCTTCCCGCCACGCAATGTCCAAACGTTGCCACTGTCAGCAGTAGGGGCTGACCTGTTGGACTGGTTTATCAACCAGCTGTGTAGTCCTGACTGTCTTCCCGTCACCTGGCGGAACGTGAAGCCAGTGCGCTGTTGCTGCTGTGTCCACTGACGTCACGGCCTGAAGTCCCTCCACTGCCCGAAGGTTGACCGGTACACCTCTCTTGATGACGTCAGAGGACCAGGAATGCAAGGAGTCTTCAGCCAATCCGCTCTGCCGCTGGGAGCTGACTGACGTCACGGCATTGTCATTGGCAGGGGACTGCACTCTGCAATTCTGCTTCACGTTGGTCCTGATCTCCCTTGTCTGGTAACTGAGAGGTTGTTATCTAGGCGCCGTGTACCCCTGGTGTCACCACTTTGTTGCCATTGGTGCATAACTCCTTGGGTCGGGAGCTATGGTGCCTACCACCAATTTCCCACTTCTAACATTCTCGCTCTTGCCCCCTATACTGGCCTATGAGATAGTCGGATTTTGTACGTGAATGAAGTCGCTAGTGACTCGAACATCTTTTTGTTCTATTTAATGTCGAAAATCACGAAAGTCAAAGTAGTCATTGCGTCTCTCCATCGAAAAAATTGTATATCTGTAGGTCGTGGTTGTCCTTGCTTGCTGTATCCAATTTGTTGAGCTCTAACAATGCTGTCAGGTAACCAGATCCTATTGTCTTTCTCTATATTCTTCAAATTTGTCGAGTACATTGAATACATGTGTGTCATTCTGATTAATGTGGGAGATAACAAACATGCGAAGATTTTCTATTCTGGGATATTCTCAGTTTCACACTTAAGATGTGAACATCCTGTTTTATCCCCTTTGTATTGAAAACATATTTCCTTTCGGTTTCTTTACTATTAAGAAAATTTCGTTTTCTTCTAATTATATTTCTTTGTATCTGAATGAACTAACAAAAGGTCAGACAGAGAAAGGAGGAGAGATCAAAACAAAACACAGAGAGAGAGAGAGAGAGAGAGAGAGAGAGAGAGAGAGAGAGAGAGAGAGAGAGAGAGAGAGAGCTTTCTCCTAACGCATTTTTCCAGGTACACAAATACTTTATGCTGGGCTGGGAACGTGGTGTGGTGCCGTCGTTTTCTTCTTGACCGACCAGATGATTTCTTATGCACGGCAAGAAAAAATGGTGTTTTTTTTGGGGGGGAAAACATATTCCACGAGAGTCACTGTGATGCACTGATGCAGGGATTTGTGTGTGAAGACCCTTCTTTCTCAGATCATGACCGTAATCCTGAACCTGTCACACTGCCTGTCCTTATCAACACGACTGTGTCTGATGCTCATCTGGAAATCTGCCCCATGCAGCACCTGACTCACCAACTACTGGCCTGTGACGTGAACAGTCAGTGCAGGGGACTGGAGAACACTGAGGCATGGCACAGGGCGACTTGCAGTATGCCCCAGGGACTGGCACGGCCCTATTTTTATTGTGATACATCAGGAGAGTTTGTGCCATACAGTCTGGTGTGTGATTTTCAACGGGATTGTTTGGATGGGCGTGACGAAAAACTTCTGTGAACGTCCCATGTGCGAGAAGGAAATGATAGACTGTGGACACAGACAGGTGCGTATTATGTTTCCAAGGACTCTGAATCCCTCGTTACGGTTTGTTTCTATAAATTCTGGTTGGTCAGTGCATGTTACAGATGGTGAGCAGGTTGTGTTTTGCTGTCTGACTCTCACCTGAAGAAGTGTTTTTATGCGTGTACGTCTTTTTCCCTACACACACCAACACTTTACGAACACAGAACATAGACACAGAAAAACGCAATTCATCATCCCGACGTAGAACAGAGCCGCTCACAGAAGTAGTTCCAGGGACTCCCACACAACAGAAGAAAAAAAACGTCGTCTATTAGCCCCTTGGGTCAGCCTCTCAACATCCTCCTGGAGAGGCTGGACACGGGCTGCACCCTACACCCGGTTGGCAGTCAGCTCTAGGTCGGACACGGGGCTTCACCGACACCTGGGGAACTGATAAGTACCTTGATTATCTAGCCTACTTCCTACATATTTATCGTTTTTGTTTGTCATTAGCAGTCACTCTTCACATAATACATTTCACTGCAAATTGGGATTGAAATACCCATAAAAAATGTGCCAAGTTCATTACAGTGGGTACATTACGATGGCAAAATTTTCGCGATTAACACCATTAATGGTTACATTGTAGGAGAGGAATTCCACATGGAACCCTTGTCCAAGAACCAATAATACAATGATTCCATACAAAGGAACGAATTCCGTTTGGCCTTTTTGTATTTAAAAAAAAATCACATTCTCATCACTAGACATGTCCAATCATATATCAAGGAACGATTTCCGTTCGTCCCTTTTTTGCAAGAAAAAAAACAACATTTTTTTTTTTTATCTTTTCACAACAGGAATCAATACATTATCGATAATTCATGCACAGTAATTTTCATTGCTCATTTCCAGAGCTCACCTACGCTCACATCAATATAATATTTTAGGGAAAAGATAAACAACACTTTTTTTTAATAATACATTGATTTGACCATATTACTTTTTCATCATCAATCACAGATAAGTATGCATATTTTTTCCCATCTACTCACTCCATTCTTATCCACTTCTCGACTCACATTCACTCACTATAACTTCCTATCTATTGACACCCTACGTCTCGTCAAATCACAAGATACATCAAGGGGACAGTTAGATATTTCAGGCCTTTACTAAGAGTTGGAAAGTTCCCAACCACCCGTAGGTAAAAAAAAAAACAACTTCATTAGTACAAACCCTAACTTTAACTATTGGAACATACCTGACTACCAGCGCGAGCACCTGCCTTCAGTCTTCCTTCGGCTCTTCTGGAAACGTTGCTCGGCCGGTAGCTCTTTGGAGACTGAAGGGAATTCCTCGCTCACTCGACTTACACAAAACACAGGTGAACAGCTGTCAGGTTAACAGCTCAACCAGTTTTCAGGTGTACCTGTTCCGATTCCAACCTGTCCCCGAAATTGGGGATCAGACAAAATACGGTCCGCCACAGTGCACCACAAAGATATGCAAACATGGCTCTGATTCTGAATCTTTACATTTTAGTTCTATGCTTCATCTTCTATGAACTGTACTCCTCCTGCTACCTTGAACTTCGTAGACTTAGCTCAGTTCGCCGCTTCCTCACTCAAAATGCCCTGAAGACTGTAATCTGTGCTTTCGTCCTGTCTCGGCTTGACTATTGTAACTCCCTCCTTGCCGGTTGTCCCTTAACACTCATCTCTAAACTTCGGAAAAGTTCAGAACAATGCCGCCCGTCTGATCTCCCGCTCCTCTAGATCTGATCACGTATCACCAATTCTGTCATCCTTACACTGGCTCCCAGTTCAGTCTCGCATTAATGTTAAAGTTCTCCTCCTGGTTTTCAAATCACTGAGTGATCTGGCTCCCTCCTACCTCTCTGACCTCCTCCATCTCTATGTTCCGTCTCGCAACTTACGCTCATCCACCGATTCTCGTCTGCTTCGGCTTCCCTCCGCTCGCCTGAAAACTTCAGGCCAACGATCTTTCTCTTACCAGGCACCTGCTCTGTGGAATAGTCTCCCTTCTTCTCTGCGTAACATGGACTCGTTAGAGACTTTTAAAACCTCCTTAAAAACACATCTTTTCCCTGGGACTGATCAATGATATCCACTTACTATTGTGCGCATGTTTGCTGATGTTGAACGTGCTCGTCTGTCTGTCTGTGTGATTTTTTCCCCCCGGCGATATGTGTGTGTGTGTGTGTGTGTGCGTGTGTGTGTGTGTGTGTGTGTGTGTGTGTGTGTGTGTGTGTGTGTGTGTGTGTGTGTGTGCGTGTGTGTGGCGTATGTGTGTGTGTGTGTGTGTGTGTGTGTGTGTGTGTGTGTGTGTGTGTGTGTGTGTGTGTGTGTGTGTGTGTGTGTGTGTGTGTGTGTGTGTGTGTGTGTGTGTGTGTGTGCGCGCGCGTGTGTGTGTGTGTGTGTGTGTGCCCGCGCTTTGAATTAGAATTATAATTTTATCATGTTTTTTCTGTAATAGGCGCTTTGGGCTCTCGCGAGGTAAAGCGCTCTATAAATATCCTTTGACATTACATTACAACTGTAAGAGTAATCTTCTCCCACAACTTTTTTGGCATGACCCAGGAGCACATCTAGGTCTGCTTCTTGTCCTCCATGCCATGACAAACACTAAATTAATAACCAAAAGCAGGCAAGGAGGTTTTTTTGTTTGTTTGTTTTTTTTTTTTAATTTTCGGCCTAAAGTGAATTTGCAAGGACTTTAATGAGAGAGAGAGAGAGAGAGAGAGAGAGAGAGAGAGAGAGAGAGAGATGATGGTGAAGAAAAAGAAATATACAATCATTTGATATATGGACGTCTCTTGTAATGCAGGCTCTATAGTGGTTTTCTTTTTCACGTTGTTGATATACTTTCAATTTAATTTACTTTATGTCTTGTGTGTGTGTGTGTGTGTGTGTGTGTGTGTGTGTGTGTGTGTGTGTGCGTGCGTGCGTGCGTGCGTGCGTGCGTGCGTGCGTGCGTGCGTGTGTGTGTGTGTGTGTGTGTGTGTGTGTGTGTGTGTGTGTGTGTGTGTAAAAATGAAATTGTGTGATCGAATCATTGGCCTTAACGCAGGTCTGCATTGCGTCGACGATGGCAGCGATCATAAATGCTGCGACCAAATCACAAGTCACTATGCTGCGACCAGACCACAAGTCACTATGCTGCGACCAACCACAAGTCACTATGCTGCGACCAAACCACAAGTCACTATGCTGCGACCAAACCACAAGTCACTCGCATTGCCTGAATGGTCACGTCCTCCCACAGGATAAGTCTCCCACTAACCTGAGAGTCACATTTGACCCCGGGATGACTTGCAGACACCAGATCAACAAGTGTACGGAAAGAGCCAGGCTACGTCTGGCATTGATGAAGAAGTTATCAGGAACTTCCTGTGGAGCCGACCACAACATCATCCAGAAGAAACTGTACCTAGGATGAGTGAGACCTATCCTAGAATACGGTACAGCTGCCTGGGCCCTGGACGAGTGAGACCTGTCCTAAAATATGGTACAGCTGCCTGGGGGACAGCAGCCAAGACCAGCCTCGGCAAAGTTGCCAAGGTCCAGAACCAGGCGTCCAGGATTATCACTAGCGCTCTCAAATCAACCCTGATCCAAGCATGGAAACTCTGACAGGTCTTCAGAGCCTTGAAAGCAGGAGAGATGCCATAGTCCTCACCCAGGCTGCCAAATTCAAGAGGATGAAGAATCACCCCATGAACAAAAGAATGTCAGAGCCAACCAAGTGCAGACTGAAGCGCAGCACTTTTGCGCACAACGTTCGCAGACTCGAGAGGCAGGGCCCTGAACTGCTACAGCAAGGGAACAAGCAGATCCCAACACACGGCTCTGTACCCGCTTGGAAAAGGGAGTAGTTTCCGGACGTCAGACAGACAATCCCAGGCATTCTCACAAAGGGCACACAGTCAGAACCAGAGAAGAAAAAGCATTAGCCCTAGACCAAATGGAACAGGCATATCCCAAGGAGCCGTAGACGTATGCATACGCGGACAGCTCAGCAGAGAAGGCTACCAGAAACGGAGGTGGAGGAATGTTCCTAACCTTGAAGGATGGAACACACGTCCGACAAGCCATCCCCACTGGCAAATTCTCTACGAACTACAAAGCTGAGGCAGACGCACTGCAGACAACAGCGGAGACACTGTGTGCGAACAGAGAGGCCATACATCCCGAAGTCGTCATCTTCTCTGATGCACTGTCAGTACTGAAGGCTGTACAGAATCCAAAGAACAAGGACCTCAGCCCCCTTGTCTCTGCCCTTGCCAGACTGCAGCAGGCCACTAAACTAACCATCATTCAGTGGATACCCTCACACTGCAACATAACAGGCAATGAGGAGGCAGACCGACTGGCGAAGGAAGGAGGACAGCAGCCACAAGAGGAATAGGAAATCTCCTATGAAGAGGCCAAGACGACGATCATCAACGAGAAGCAGGGGGAAAGATTGCTTCAGCTACATCCAGATTACAACCGGACAGATGCCTACTACCTCCTACCCAGACCAGACCAAGTCAACCTTGTGAGGCTGAGGAAAGGCCACTACAGGCTACACCATCACATGTTCACAAGGTTTCGCATTGGCGAGTCTGCAGTGTGCCCCTGCGGTACAGCCCCAATGACAGTGGAACACTTCCTACAGGACTGTCCAACACACCGTAACCTGAGAGCAGAGACCTCGCCTGCTGACCAATCGATGAGGGAGAAACTCTACGGACGACTAGAGGGCCTCCGCCGGACGGCAGCCTTCGTCAGTGCATCTGGGGCTCCTGTCTGAGCGGACGACGACGAAGAAGAAGAACTAGCGTTGCCCTGCTGATCTTGCTGTCAAGCTTCAAAGTGCATCACAACCAGTGGAAAGCTTTCAGCGCCATTCCTACAAACAGCTTTCTTTACGGTGCTCATGGCTGTCTGTGCTGTCTACTGATGTGCTAATTTTAATGAGAAATAAAGAACTTTAGTTTGTTTTGTATTATACTTGATGGATACCTGTACCTGCTCTCTTCTCGACAGTGTGTAGATGCTTCCAAACGATGTAATGGGTTCAATGACTGCATAACGAATTACGATGAGAAAGGTTGCAGCACCAGGTTCTTCATATTTGCAAACGTTGTACCCCCAGCTGTGATCAACTTTGACAAACCCGGAGGGTTTAGTGTGACCCCTCTGCCAGAAGCCAGCACGCAGTGCCCAGAGACTCATTTCCAGTGTCATGACGATGGCTATTGTCTCCCTGTGTATGTCAGGTGTAATGACATGATCGACTGCCCACGCCATGAGGACGAAGCTGACTGTCAGAACTACAAGACGTGTCCAGGGTTTTATCGATGCCGTGACAGGTACAAAACAATCTGTGTGCACGTGAATCACCTGTGTGATGGTCTGCCACAATGCCCACGGCACGACGATGAACGGATCTGCAGCGCTCCTTGTCCTAAGGTGTGTGTTGTTATGGTTTTGCCTTTTTCTGCAACCACACTTTCCCTCTCAGCTCTTTTCCACAGCTACGCTACCTTGAAGCTTCTGGTAGTGGAATGCAGGTGAGTGATGCTACTCATAATACCATGCTCATCCACTTGGGTGTGAAGGCTTGTGGACTAAGGAAACTGACAGAAATCATTTTACTCAACCTTCACAGTGTGGATCTCAGTTGGAATCAACTTCACTTCATCAACTTCAGCCACTTTGCTGGAATGCCTCAGCTTCGGATATTGAACATGGCAGGTAATCCTGTGGCTGGTAGTTTTTCTTATGTCCAGAACCTGTATGTACATCCTTCACTGGTGGTCTTCAATATTTCCCATGCCCAAGCTGACTCCCTAAATATGACCACATTGTCAACTCTCTTGCCAAATTTGCAAGTTTTTGATCTGTCATGGAGTAAAATAAACATTCTGCAGGGGAAAGGGTCGTTTCCTGATCTGCACACCTTTGATTTACAAGGCTGTCCTGTAAATGACTTCACTCCAGATTTCATGAAACAAATGACAAACCTCATGTACATGTCTGCAGAAAACTTCAAATTGTGTTGTGCTAGTATATTACCCAGACACGTTTCGAGGCCAATGTTCAGCCCCATCTGATGAAATATCCTCATGTGATGACTTGTTGAAATCTACTGCTTATCGTTGTGCTCTTGCGCTATTTGCTGTCTTGGCTGTTTTGGGAAACTTTGGCGGTTTTGTCTACCGTATTTACTTCATGTCAAAAAGGGTCAAGTCTAGTTTTGTGTTGTTTGTTCTTCATCTGTGTATTTCTGACTTTTTCATGGGAGTGTATTTGGTCTTCATTGGTGTAGCAGACTGGATTTATGCTGGTGTTTATATTTGGAAGGACATTGCATGGAAAAAGAGTTCTACTTGTAGCATTGCTGGGTTCATATCCTTGTTATCGAGTGAAGTATCAGCATTCCTTATCTGCTTGATCACTTTGGATCGATTCCTTGTGCTCCGCTTTCCTTTCAGTCAGATCCGGTTTGGAAGCAGATCGGCTTCTGTAGCCTGCATTATTGTTTGGACAATGGGAATTACGCTGGCAATCGTGCCTCTGCTACCTATCACTTCACACTGGGAGTTTTTCCACCAGACAGGTATTTGTATTCCGCTGCCTGTCACCAGAGCTGACTTCCCTGGTCACAGTTACTCCTTCAGTATCATGATCATTTGCAACCTGATCCTCTTCCTGACGATTGGTGTGGGTCAGTGTCTTATTTACTGGTCAGTGAGGAGCAATGCTATGTCTAATGCGCTACTTAAGACCAAAGACGTGACACATACAGTGTCCAGTCCAAGGAAGCCACTATCGCCAGGCGTCTCCTGTCTGTTTGCTGTATCTGACTTCCTGTGCTGGTTTCCTATCGGTCTGTGTGGGGTCCTGGCTGCCAGTGGTGTCGTCATTCCAGGGGAGGTCAACGTGGGAATGGCCATTTTTGTGTGTTGCCGCTCAATTCAGCACTCAACCCGTTCCTCTACACTTTGAATATAATCCTGGAGAAACGGCGCAGAAAACAGGAACTCTTCGTTTTCTAAAACTGTTACGTGGTCAGCAATACACACCGAACGCTTGATTAATTGACAAGAGTGACACGTGTGGTTTAGATTCACAGAGCTGGTCATTTTTTTTCCCCAACTGTATTATTTCTTAGTCAGATTCTCTTGTCTTGGTGTTTATAACAAGGTAGCGTTATAGTGTGGATCTTAATTTTTTTTTTTTTTTTAAGCTGTAGTTCAAATTTTGGTTATGAGACAACAATCAATAACAGCGCATTTGGAGATTCAGTTTAGTTACGCTGTTGCACATGTTTTCTTCCAGGGGGAAAGGTGGGAAGATAAAGGGTCAATTCAGCTTATTCTCTCACCCACCCGGGCCATTGTAGTGGTCAACAAATAAACTTGTTAAAGGAAGCAGGTTAACTGTTCCATACAAACTCTCATTCTCTCCCCCGTTACTGGCCGCTGCAGGGGGGTGCATTATACAAGTCGGAGCTAACAGTATAACTGTTTAATGCAATCTCTCATTGTCCCGTGTGCCTTACTGTTTAATACAAGCTCTCATTGTCCCTTGTGCCTTACTGTTTAATGCAAGCTCCCATTTGTCCCTTGTGCCTTACTGTTTAATACAAGCTCTCTCATTGTCCCTTGTGCCTTGCTGTTTAATGCAAGCTCCCATTGTCCCTTGTGCCTTACTGTTTAATACAAGCTCCCATTGTCCCTTGTGCCTTACTGTTTAATGCAAGCTCTCATTGTCCCGTGTGCCTTACTGTTTAATGCAAGCTCCCATTGTCCCTTGTGCCTTACTGTTTAATGCAAGCTCTCATTGTCCGTGTGCCTTACTGTTTAATGCAAGCTCTCCATGTCCCTTGTGCCTTGCTGTTTAATGCAAGCTCCCATTGTCCCGTGTGCCTTACTGTTTAATGCAAGCTCTCATTGTCCTGTGTGCCTTACTGTTTAATGCAAGCTCTCATTGTCCCTTGTGCCTTACTGTTTAATGCAAGCTCTCATTGTCCCTTGTGCCTTACTGTTTAATGCAAGCTCCCATTGTCCCTTGTGCCTTACTGTTTAATGCAAGCTCTCATTGTCCCTTGTGCCTTACTGTTTAATGCAAGCTCTCATTGTCCCTTGTGCCTTACTGTTTAATGCAAGCTCTCATTGTCCCTTGTGCCTTACTGTTTAATGCAAGCTCTCATTGTCCATTGTGCCTTTCTGTTTAATGCAAGCTCTCTCTCACTGTTTAATGCAAGCTCTTTGTGCCTTACTGTTTAATGCAAGCTCTCATTGTCCCTTGTGCCTTACTGTTTAATGCAAGCTCTGCCACTGTCCCTCATTGTGCCTTACTGTTTAATGCAAGCTCTCATTGTCCTTGTGCCTTACTGTTTAATGCAAGCTCTCATTGTCCCTTGTGCCTTACTGTTTAATGCAAGCTCCCATTGTTCCCCTTTGCTTTACTGTTTAATGCAAGCTCTCATTGTCCCTTGTGCCTTACTGTTTAATGCAAGCTCCCATTTGTTCCTTGTGCCTTACTGCTTTAATGCAAGCTCTCATTGTCCCTTGTGCCTTACTGTTTAATGCAAGCTCTCATTGTCCCTTGTGCCTTACTGTTTCAATGCAAGCTCTCATTGTCCCTTGTGCCTTACTGTTTAATGCAAGCTCTCATTGTCCCTTGTGCCTTACTGTTTAATGCAAGCTCTCATTGTCCCTTGTGCCTTACTGTTCAATGCAAGCTCTAATTGTCCCCTGTGCCTTACTGTTTAATGCAATCTCTCATTGTCCCGTGTGCCTTACTGAAGGTATACGTCACAGCTGGCCGCTACTAACAATTTCAAAGTTTAATAACAGTTTGGATTTTCTCTTTCACCTTTGGATCTCTCTCTCTCTCTCCCTCTCTCTCTCTCTCTCTCTCTCTCTCTCTCTCTCTCTCTCTCTCTCTCTCTCTCTCTCTCTCTCTCTCTCTCTCGCAGACACTGACTGACTGACTGAAAAACCAATTTATTGTCAGATTAACTCAAAGTTGTACTGACATTTAAGAAAACATTATGAACAGAATACCAACGTTTATCATTCAAAGCAAAGAAGCATAATTACACACACCAATATGCGCGCACACATACACATACACACACAAGCGCGCACACAAGCGCGCGCGTGCATACTCACGCACATACACACACACACACACATACGAGCGCGCACACACACACAACGTACGCACTTACATAAATACACAAATACACGCATCTCAATACGAACACACCCATACCCTCACATACACTCAAACTTACACACTCACACACAGACATACACACGCCCACACACACATGCGCACACACACACACACGCGCGCACACACACACACACACACACACACACGCGCGCGCGCGCGCGCGCACACTGCGCACACACACACACACACACACACACACACACACACACACACACACACACACACACACACACACACACACACTCATACTCGAGCACTCGTACACACATGCATTCACTCTCATAAACACACGCATACACGCACACATACGCGCGCACGCACATACACATCCACGCCCATTCGGGATACACTTCGGTGCTCGCACCCCGATCCGTCGGAGTGCAACAGCAGGGGCCAGAAATCCACCAGTCGGACATTGACACAAGTCTGGAGCAAGCTATAGACAAAAAGTATTTCGGAAGGATGTGTTCCATCAAACGGATGATGTAAGTGTGCTGCTGTGTGAATCAAATGACGTCTTTCAAGAATATTCCTGCGATCCGTGTTCGGAAGACGTCTCGCAGACACACACACACACACACACACACACACACACACACACACACACACACACACATACGCGCGCGCGCGTGCGCGTGCACACACACACACACACACACACACACACACACACACACACACACACACACACACACACACGCGCGCGCGCGCGCGCGCGCGCGCAAATCAATTGTGAAAAACTTACTTCAATTAGAAAAATCACATCTATTCTAATAACTATTGCATTCTGGCCTTCCAATCCTTAAATGCTGAACCTTTTAAGTTGCCTAAATTTCGTGGTTTTTATTATCCACCTTTATATGACTGCAGTGTGTCAACTAAACGAGTTCAAACTGCAATTTATGTCAGATCAGACTTGAATTACAGTCCTCTAAAGTTATTATTCAATCATTCAACTAATGTCATTGAAAACGTTTTTGATACTTCCATAACGTTAAAGGTGAACAAAGATTTCAGTATAAACATACTTTCTGTTTACTATCCAAATGGGCCAAATGCTGACATTACAGATTGGATAAAACATCTTCCTAACATAAATAAGAAATGGATAATTTTGGGTGATTTCAATGCGCGTTCTCCATTCTGGGAACCTGATTGCTCTGTTATATCTTGCAAACGATTTGTTGAAAATATTGTTGATTCTAATTTAGTATTAATGAATGACGGCAGCATAACAAGAGTGCCTGATATATCAACGCATAGACCAACCCTCCATCGATCTCACATTAATTTCTCTTGATTTGGCCATCAATGCTACTTGGACAACAGAAGCTGATTTGTTAGGGAGTGATCATTTTTCTATTGTTGTGAAAATATACGAACATATAATTGATGAAGAAGCAGAAGTTGAAGATAGAATACCAAAGTGTTTATATGATAATGCAGTTTGGAGTTTATATGAGTCAACCCTTCTATCTATAGATCGCAGCATTATTGAACACGAAGATATTGAAGTGTTTTATAACAACTTTAGAAATGCTATTATATCTGCAGCTGAGAAAGCAATGCCAAAGTGCAAATCTTCTATAGATAAAAAAAATATCGAGGAAATAGTTGGTGGAATGAAGAATGTGCAGAAGCCATATCTACTAAAAGAAAACATACAAAACGTGGCTCAAAGATAGAACTGATGAAAACTTTCTTGAAATGAAACGTGCAAAAAGCCACAGTAAAAGTGTTGTCGCAAAAGCAAAAAGTTAAATTTTTTTAGTGTTCATTTCACTCCTAAATTAAACTGATTCTGATGATATATCTCCAGTTTAATTTAGGAGTGAAATGAACACCTAAAAATTAACTTTATTGGAATATTGAAGAGTTTTATTTTCTAGCACAACTTGAGGCAAAACTTGGATTTTTACCATTGTTAAATAACATTAATTGCGATTTTTCTCCTGATAGTTCTAGTCCATTTTCGTTCATGTATTTATTTAGTTTGTTAATTTCAAATTTGATATAGTTTTTTTGTATATATAATATGGTTCTCTTACTTGTCTGTTTTTTTAATGTTTGTGTTCATCCACATTGCAATATCATCGGCATATTGCGCTACATGCATATTTTTAGATAGTATTTTTAGGAAGATCGTGAATGAAATTTGTAATAGAATAGGTGCTATAATGGAGCCCTCAGGGGTGCCGATGTCAATAACTTTAAATGAAGAGTAGTGTTTACCAACCCTAGTACAAACTGATCTCTCAGATAAGAAAGATTTTATGAACTGATACACTGCACCATTAATTCCAATATTTTTCAACTTATAAAGTAAACGAGAACGCCACACACTATTATATGCTTTTTCTGATGTCAAAGAAAGTAGCCAGTGTACTTTTTCTACGAGCAAATTGTTGTTTAACATGACTTGCAAGTTTTACAAGGTGATCAATTGTACTTCTACCTTTTTTGAAACCTGCTTGATTGTTGGGAATTATGTTATTCTTTTCGCAATAATGTAAAACGCGTTTTTCAACTATCTTTTCTAATATTTTTCCAACTTGTGATGCTAATGCTATAGGTCTGTAACTATCAATTCCCGATTTAAAAGTAAAGAAATCATTTTGTTTAGGAAAGAACTTTTCAGTTTTCACTGCTGAACTATGCAATGTTTATGGCCTTATCTTGGATATCTGACGTTAATGTGACAATTTACAGCATTCTAATCTGTGTTGACTCTAAATCTGTTCTTCTTTGTAGCTTACGAAGGTGGAATGCAAATGTAAGGAAAGACTTAATTTTTGATATAAAATTTATGATACATTCCGTTATGGCAAAAGGAACTTTTGTAGAGTTTTTTGCTGGATCCCATCCCATTGTGGTATCTATGGAAATGAAATAGCTGATAAATTAGCAAAAGAGGGTGCTCTTAGAAAAAAAACTCAGATAGTAGATTAAAACTGGATAAACTTGAAATCAATTCTCTATTAGAAAATTGTATGAACGACGAAAAACTTCCCCGCAGAAACGAAAGTGATATTATGTCAAAGATCATTGTCCAGTATAATTTATAAAATGCGTTTAAAACTCTTGGAAAACCAAATTTTCTAAGGATGTAGATTGCGCTTGTGGTCTCCCATTATCTATTCAACATATTCTTTTTGAATGTCCAGTTCTAAAATCTTACATAATATTTCTAAAAATAGATTTTGCTTCATTAGGGGCTTTTTGCATCAAATACTTTACAGCCCCAAAATGATTGATATAGCAAAGGCTATATCGAGTTCTGTTATCGTTCATCTGTTGTAATTGATTTATCAGTTTATAATTATTGTTTGGTAGTTAATAGGCAAACTTTCATGTACATATGTATGCGGCGCGTGCACTCTCTCTCTCTCTCTCTCTCTCTCTCTCTCTCTCTCTCTCTCTCTCTCTCTCTCTCTCACACACACACACACACACACACACACACATAAACATAAACACACATGCGCGCACATGCGCGCATGCACGCACGCACGCGCACGCACGCGCGCGCTCGCAAACACACACTCATATAATTCACTTACACACATACACACTTATATATATTCTTATTTTCTTTGAATTTTTTATAGTCTAATATCACCATCGTTGTGAACAGACTCTAAATTAAATCAATCAAATCAAATCAAATCAAACGCACACACACGCTCTCTCTCTCTCTCTCTCTCTCTCTCTCTCTCTCTCTCTCTCTCTCTCTCTCTCTCTCTCTCTCTCTCTCTCTCTCACACACACACACACACACACACACACACACACACACACACACACACACACACCACGCACGCACGCAAGCACCGCACATGCACATAGACACACACGTACGCATGCACATGCGCACGCACGCACGCACGCACGCACGCGCACGCACACACACACACACACACACACACACACACACACACACACACACACACACACACACACACACACACACACACACACACACACGCACACACACACACACACACACACACACACACACACACACACACACACACACACACACACACACACACTCACAGAAGGTCTGTGTGTTGGGCTTTGGCCGCCAATGTTGATTAACATTTTATTCTTTGATCTTCCAAAAACACATAAGCAAAAATATCACAGCTGTGCAGTATGCTGACTATATGTGCATATTGATGAATACATCAATAAGGACCAATAAACCTAAAAGAACACTTCATTACCACAAGAAAAGGACTTTACCACACTGAATTAGACATTCTTGATAGATACGCGTTTGAGAACGATATAACGTTTTCTTGTGATAAATTATACATGGTGTTATACAAAATGGCGCTGATACAGACGATTTTACCCTCTTTTAAAATGGATGCAGTTACACTAGACTACAAACCTTCAGTTTTAATTTTTTTTGGGGGGAGTATATTTAACATCAAAATGAATGTGGAACTTTCATATTCAGTACCTTCTGCACGAAGCTAGAAAAACGCTAAACGTTTTCAAAGTTACCAGTAAACAAAGCTGGTGTCAGATTATAAACACATTAAAACATTTAGCCACATCACTGAGCAGATCAAAATTTTGCTATGTACAAGAGGCTTTCTTCAGTGCCCCTAAACACCTGTTACAAAAGCTGCAAAGCATAGATAGCAAAGCCTATAAATTATGCCTTGGTCATCCGTTCCATGCTTCTACTTACCGACCTAACAAGGAAATTAATATTTTACCATTAGACGAACACAGAAAGCCAACACTTGCCTAATATGAAATGAAGTGTTCGACGCTCATAGGTGTGAACGAAAATGATATTGCTGTAAACCTGAATCTCATTATTATCCAATAGATTATAGACTATTTTGTCATGTTCTTTCCATGCTTCTTATTCAGAAAATCTTTTGGAAAACTACAGTCAATTCTAAGACGTTAGCAAAGGTGGCCTTGATTTTTCTTCCAGCTTGGGAAAGAAAGGGGCACATTTTTGATCTTGATTCACCCTGATGTGACCAAAACTGACCAGCCAAAACTGTTGTCGCATTCTGTATGGATGCATATACAAGGAAATACCCTTAGCATCCTAAAGTTCACACAAATGGTTCAGTATTGTGAAACAATTAATCAGGTTGTGCTTTTGTTATACCATACAATGCCAGTCGTCAATTGCCAACAGACAATGGCAACACGAACAACACTGAGAACGTAGAAACAAAGAACCGAGCATGTAGATGGACGCGCACTTGAGACACGCACTTCTGAACACCTGGCTGACATCCGCCACCACCGACCCAAACCTGTGGCGCTACAATTCAACCACCCCCAACACAACACATCAACCATGTGGAAGTCTTGGCACTCTGGCAATCACAGAGTGACAGCTTTGAACGCACATCACAAGAAACCCATTTCATTGCCAAACGTTGTATGCTACAGCCCCAAGGCATCAATATGCAATAGCAACACAAATATACATACCCACCACTTCCACACCAGTCGGCAATATCCCCCCCCCCCCCCCCCCCCACCACACACACACACACACACACACACCACACACACACACACACACACACACACACACACACACACACACACCACCACCACCACCACCACCACCACCACCACCATCACCACCACCATAGTCCCTACTACCCAGTTCACACCGAAGTTGCAGCTGCCCTCCATTTATTTCATTTCAATTCATATATATTTTATTTTTATTGTTGTTATTATTACCAATGTAATCATTAATTTCAATTTTCCCCTTCATTGATTTTTTCTTCTTCTTCTTCTTCTTCTTCTTCTTCTTATTATTATTATTATTATTATTACTATTATTATGATGATGATGACGATTATTATTATTATGATTATTATCATTATTATTATTATTATTATTATTATTATTATTATTATTATCATCATCATCATCATCATCATTATTTATACTATCATCATTATCATTATTGTTGTTATTATTATTATTATTATTATTATTATATCTATTCTTATCATTATTTTCTTATTTATTTTTATATGTATTGATTTATTGTCAAATTTCTCTCCGCCCCCCCCCCCCCCCCCCCCTACATCTGATTGCATTACCATCACCCCACACCCTCACATACAACTATCTACCCATAACCTTTCCCCCCCCCCCCCCCCCCCCCCCCCCCCACTCCCATGATCCCCACCTGGATGGCCTCTTGCGGCCATTTTGGATTGCGAGGCCAACAGGAGAGATAAGTGGTAACATGTTCTGTGTTTTAAACTGTCTTAAATGTGATTTGTTTTCGCCTGAAGAAGATCCAAGAGGTCGAAATGCATTGCGTCTAGGCCTGTACTTTGTCTGTGTCCTTGGCGGTAACTAACCCCCTCTCTTTCTCAATTTTGCTTCATTTTCCTCCTTCAGTCACTTCGTTTTGAAACTTATTATTTTCTTGATAAAAAGGGATGAACGGAAATCGTTCTTTAAAATGTAATTTGACGCGTCTAGTGATGAGAATGTGGAAAGTAAAAAAAAAAAAAAAAAAAAAGAAAACTTTTTTTTCTTGATAAAATGGGACAGACGGAATTCGTTTCTTTACATGTAATGATTGTATTTTTTGGTTCTTTGAAAAGGGGTTCCATGTGGAAATCCTTTCCTTCAATGTAAACAATCATGATCTTAATCGCGGAAAATTTTCAATTATAATGCACCCACTCTATTGAAATTTAGTAATTCTATCATGGGTATCTTTCTCCCAGATTCCAGTAAAAATGTATTATGTAAAGAGTGACAGCTAATGACAAACAAGAACGATAAATATGTAGACGTAGGCTAGATAAACACTGTACTTATCAGTTCTCCAGGTGTCGGTGAAGCCCCCAGTGTCCGACCTGGAGCTGACCGCCAACCGGATGTAGGGTGCAGCCCGTGCCCAGCCCCTGTCTCCATCCAGAGGGATGTGGAGAGGCTGACCGATTGGTCAGTAGACGTGTGTTTCTTTTGTTGTGTGGGAGTCCCTGGAAGGACTCCGCCAACTTTTTCCTTGAGCGGCTCCATGCTATGTCGAGTTGACGATGTATGTTCTTCTGTTTTGTTTGGGAGTTCCTGGAAGGACTCCACGAACTGCTTCCGTGAGCGGCTTCGTTCTCCGTCGAGTCGATGACGTGTATTCTTCTGTTGTTTGGGAGTTCCTGGAAGGGCTCCATGAACTGCTTCCGTGAGTGGCTTCTGAACTGTATGAAGACTGTGTGACCTGCGCCGGACGTGGCTAAGTGCATAGACTGTTCGTGGTGACACTGCTGTGGGTGCCAGCTTTGCTTGTGCTAGATAAAAAAAAAAAAATGTTTGATGTGTGAGTATAATACTAAGTGTTATTGCGCACCTTTGATGATTGTAGCGAGAGTTTAGTGATGGTCTACGTTTGTCTGTCATGTAGTATGTACTAGTTTTGATTTTGATTTATGGTTCAGGTAGTAAAAAGAAAGGAAAAAAAAACTTCACTTGTTGCCTGGCTATCTATGTTCATGTGGTGTGGGTATGTGTAGGGAAAAGGACGTAAACGCACCCACACTTCTTCAGGTGAGAGTCAGACAGCAAAATGCGCACCGCACACCATCCGGAACATGCACAGACCAACCAGAATTAATGGAAAGAAACGGTAACAAGACAATCCGAGTCCTTGGAAACATAACACGCACCTGTCTGTGGCACAGTCTATCATTTCCTTCTCACACATGCATGTTCGCAGAAGATTTTTGTCACGTCCATCCGAGCAATCCCGTCGAAAATCACAAGCCAGACTGTACGGCACAAACTCTCTTGATATATCACAATACAATTACGGTTGTGTCAGTCCCTGGGACATACTGCAAGTCGCCCTGTACCATGTCTCAGTGTTCTCCAGTCCCCTGCACTGACTGTTCACGTCACAGGCCAGTAGCTGGTGAGTCAGGTGCTGCATGGGACAGGTTTCCAGATGAACATCAGACATAGTCGTGTTGATCGGGACAGGCAGTGTGGCAAGCTCAGGATTACGGTCATGATCTGAGGGAGAAGGATCTTCACACGCAAATTCTTGTAGTTCATCACAGGGGCTCATTCTGGCGTTTATTTTTAGCCACTGAAAACAGTATCTTTTTTTCTGATAGATGAAGAAATCTGTCATGTGTCAAGAAGAAAATGATGACACCCACTTTCCCAGTGTAAAGTGTTTGTGTACCTGGAAAAATGCGTTAGGAGAAAACTCAAACTCTCTCTCTCTCTCTCTCTCTCTCTCTCTCTCTCTCTCTCTCTCTCTCTCTCTCTCTCTCTCTCTCTCTCTCTCTCTCTCTCTCTCTTCCTCTCTCTCTCTCTCTCTCTCTCTCTCTCTCCTCTCTCTCTCTCTCTCTCTCTCTCTCTCTCTCTCTCTCTCTCTCTCTCTCTCTCTGTTATGTTTTGATCTCTCCTCCTTTTCTCTGTCTGATTCCTTCTGCTAGTTCATTCAGATACAAAGAAATATAATAAGAAGAAAAAATGACACCCTTTACTAGTTAAGAAATAAAAAAAAAATTTTATTTCAATATAAAGAGCACAAAACAGGAAATCCACATCCTCAGTGTGAAATTGAGAATATTCCAGAAGAGAACATCTTGGCATGTTTGTAATCCCCCACAGTAACCAGAATGACAATTGTGTCTTCACTACATTCGACAAATTGAATAGTATAGAGAAAGACAACAGGATCTGGTTACCTGCTGACATTGTGAGAGGTCAACAAATTGAATACGGCAAGCAAGGAGAACCACGACCTACAGTTATACAATGTTCTCGATGGAGAGATGCAATGACTATTTTGACTCTTCGTGATTTTCGACACAAAATAGAACAAAAAGGTGTTCGAGAGTCTACGATTTAAAACACATACAGAATACTATTATCTCATAAGCCAGTAAAGGAGGCAAGAGGGAGAATGTAAAAGTGGGAAATTGGTAATAGGCACCATAGCCCTCAGCCTGCAGAGTTATGCACTAATCGCAACGAAGTGGTGGCGCTAGGAGCAGACGACGTGTAGACAAGGGAGATCAGGGTCAACGTGAGGCAGCCAACTGCAGAGTAGAGTCCCCTGCCAATGACAATGCCGTGACGTCAGTCAGTTCCCAGCGACAGAGCGGATTGGCTGAGGACTCCTTGCATTCCTGGTGTTCTCTGACGTCATCAAGAGAGGTGTACCGGTCAACCTTTGGGCAGTGGAGGGACTTCAGGCCGTGACGTCAGCGGACACAGCAACAGCGCACGGGCTTCACGTTCCGCCAGGTGACGGGAAGACAGACAGGACTACACAGCTGGTTGATAAACCAGTCCAACAGGTCAGCCCCTACTGCTGGCAGTGGCAGCGTTGGGACATTGCGTGGCGAGAAGAAATAGGACAGGTCTGACCATCCGTTTGAGTGGGCTCTCCCCCCCCCCCCCCCCCCCCCCCCCCACACACACACACACACCCAAAAAAAAAAAGAATAAAAAGAAAGAAAAATGTCGAGAATCGGACAAAGAAATTATTCTGTCATTTATCAAGTATGTTAGTTCTTTGGACATTTTCTTGCAGGAATCTTCTGTAATTCAAATATTGATTATGGTCATAGTTTAGTTTCTATCATATGAAATCTGAAGATCCTGCTCATCAATTTTCCCATCAAGATGGACACTCAGGAGGTCTTTGAATACTCGTGAGGAATTATGTTGAAAATTATGTAAGCGAAATAAAAGTGGATATGTAAGAGAAATAAAAGTGAATATGATAACTCTGTAGTCACTGAAACAGAGGAGAAAATGTGTTAAGTGTTGATTAAAAAAAAATGTAATGTTGATTGCTCTTTACGTTGCACCTAAAAGATAATTTTTGTTTTTTTTTTTTATCAACAACTGAAGTGAAAGACAACAGTGTAATTGTAAAAGACTATGTATCACAGTGGATTAGAAAAGACAGGATTTGTACTTCATGTGGTGACATTAATCCAGGAGATCACATTGAACAAAGGCGGAGAACATGTCAGACTATGTGCGAAATTTTAATTCTGATCAGACAGACGAAGGCGGAGATATTTCTATTTGATCAGACCATTTTGAATGGATATTGTGACAGTGATATTTATAATCAACTTGCTTTTCTAATCTCCACATGGACAAAGTATCATTGGTTGGTTTCTTGTTTCTGAAGAGTTGTGTATATACTGCGACATTCACACCAATAACTATCTCTATTCTTGGCATTTGCCAGTGGCTAATGATCAGTGTATTAGTTATAACAAGGAAACTAAAGCAGTATGTGTGGGAGAAGGACGAATTCTGTGGAATAATGAAACAACTTAGTTATATATTAAGAAGAGCTAGATAGTATTGAATTTAATGAGATTATATCTAAAGCTGGCCAGATTTTAGCAGCTGGTTTCAATGGCGAAGTTGATCAATGTACCAAAGCTTTGCGCGAGATGGCAGCCTACGTAGTACAGACAATTGGGAAAGGAAATAATTATAATGACTGGTTTGATGAAGAGCGTCAGCTGAAGAAAGAAAAGGTAAAGAGACTTTCGACGATTGAAAAGATGCAAATCCGTCAGCAACAGTAGAAAGAAGAAAAGAAGACTACTGCAAAATGAAAGAATAGAGTACGCACAAGTGAAGACGTCCGAGGAATGCAAAAATGATGGGAACAAAACCGCTGACATTCAGTTCATGACCCCAAATTATGTTGATTAACAATCGCATCAGTTAACAGGGAAACTGTCATTCACACTGATTTTTTTTTTTTTTTCTGTCCCATCCTCTGCGCGACTTTAGAGGCAGTGCACCCACGCCGCTCGTTCCGACACCCCCCGTCCACAGCTACAGCCCGGTCGGCCACGCCGCAGCCCCGGCACCGGCAATCCACAGGAAGCGGTCAACGTCAAGTCGTCGAGAGACAACCCACCGGAGGAGACACTGCACAGCTGCCGAGTCACTTCAGTGGTGTTTCAGTGGCGCCTGTTCTGATGTAACATACGCAGGACACCACCTACTAAGCCCCCTACTGACGACAATAATTGCTTAGTCGCGGAGCCGGCGTGAGTGAGCTCTCCCTCCGGAGGGCGCCACCACGTCCGTCCAGCGACAGCCCCCATGGACTCGCCGATACTGGTGACCCCGACGGAACCAAACCAAGGCCACAGATGTGAAGAGGACATCGAAATTGAGGTCACCATGAGAGCAGGGCATGAAGGGCCACAGAATTTGAAACTTTTTTTATATATACTGATGGATGACAATGAGGATGATTAAGATGATGCTACGGATTTCCATTTCGGTCTGAGACTACACGACAGGGCTGTACTCTACGCTTCTTTTCATAATATATCCCAGCGTCAACCAGGCCCGAGAGATACAGGCACCTGCAGTGCTGGTCTAGAGATTTGAGCAACACTCTCAGAAACGCATCCATTAAGTGGATGAAACTCGACTGTGTGGTCCCAGTCTTCCCAACTGAGTCCGCAGCAACTCAACTCTGGGTAGGAGCCGTTCGGGGCAGAAAAACCCACATGACTTCTGATGGGATTCGAACCCACGACCTCCAAGCCGGGAGTCCGCGACGCTAACCACTTCGCCACGGCGGCTGGTAATTCACACTGATCTTAGTCGTCAGCTGATATGGCAAACTGGCCCCCCCCCACCCCCCCCCCCCCCCCCCCCCCCCCCCCCCACCCCCCCCCACCCCCCCCCCTCACCCCCCCCCACACCACCCCACCCACGATGACCCCCCCCCCCCCCCCCCACCATGGCCACCACCACCCCCCCCCCCCCCCCCCCCCCCCATGTTTTTAATGAATGTTATAGTGACACCGAATATCATGGTTTAATTTTTGAAGAAGAAGAGAGGCTGGGCTATGAACCTTTCTTTAACGACCCAGTTTCTGAGCCAGGGATGCATTCTAGCATTAAAAGCCTTAACACGGGCAAAAGAGTTGTTCCAGACTACATCAATGGGGAAATGTTAGAAAAAAAAAAAAAAGAAAAAAAAAAACGCAAATAACACAGTCATGAAATTTGATTCAAATTCAATCAAATCTGATTATTTTGTATGGAATGCTGTTGATTTCCTGTCACCTTTGTGCTGGTCCGATGTGAGTGCATGTGCCAATGCGAGACAGCGATTTGGTTGTGAAGACGTGAATTCTTCTGTTCATACCTCCTGTATCACTACGTGTAATTATCATATCTTAATAATGAGGGGGAACGTCGGAGACCCGTCACAACTGCCCCCCCCCCCCCCCCTCTCTCTCTCTCTCTCTCTCTCTCTCTCTCTCTCTCTCTCATTCTCTCTTTCTCTCTCTCTCTCACATTCTCTCTCTCTCTCTCTCTCTCTCTCTCTCTCTCTCTCTCTCACAACACACACACACACACACACACACACACACACACACACACACACACACACACACACAAAAACACACACACACACACACACAAATACACACACACACACGACACACACACACACACACACACACACACACGCACGCACGCACGCGCACGCACGCACGCACGCACGCACGCACGCACGCACGCACGCACACACACACACACAACACACACACACACACACACACACTGACTGACTGAAACCAATTTATTGTCAGATTAACTCAAAGTTGTACTGACAAACACACACACACACACACACACACACACACACACACGTGCGAGTGGATTATTATGTTCTGTAAAAAAAAAAAAAAAAAGGGGGGGGGGGGGGGGGGGGGGGGAGAACAAACACACTAACTAACAATCAGACCAAAAAAGCAAACAAATTTCGTCACTGTAACCTCTTACGTTTGCTGTGATCGGTACATTTTACGAGTTACAATTGAACAGACATTTGGATACGGAGCAAGAACCCAGTCAAAAAGGACCCTCACATAGTGTTTAGAATTGACTCCACTCTGCCATACATAGCAGTTTTCAGACCAATCCATATACCTTTGTTGTTGTCACTGATGCGTGTGAAAAAAAATAAACAAAGCTCGCCATCTCCAAAGCAGTGTCGAAACTGACCTGCAAAGCTCCCTGTTCTTGGCACTCTCTTTCTCGGCATCCATTCGGGAGATTCCACCATTTGCGTTTCTGTGTAAGGTGTAGCATTTTTTCTCTCCAAAACTATCTGTCAAAGAATGGGGCAGACTGGCAAATGAACTTGAAAAAAATATGAATGATGGACGAATGAATGAATCAGTGAATCGATTAATCAATCGAAGCAAAATTTAGAAAGAGTGGGGGTTAGTTGCCGCCAAGGACATTGACAAACAAAGTACAGGACAAGACACGATGCATTTCGACCTCTTGGGTCTTCTTCAAGTAAAAACAAGATAGATCACATTTAACATTTAGGACAGTACAAACAAAAAACGAAGAGAGACTTATCTGACGTCCATGTGGTGTGCTGTGAAGAATGGCCGACAGAAGGAAATGATTTTGCTTCGTTCTCCGCCATCAGTCGCTCCGTTTTGAAAGATTAATCAATCGATCAATCAAAACTGAATAAATGAATGATTGAAGAAAGGAAGGAAGGAGGGAGGGAAGGAAGGAAGGAAAGATGGATGGAATAATATTATTTTAATTAATTAATTAATTAATCAATTAATCACTCACTCGCTAACTCACCACCACTCAATAATATAGAAAAGTGAAAATGCGTGCACGTGCATTTGCATGAGGTATGTGCTTGCCAGTGTGCCATTTGAGTGAAAGGGTGGTAAAGAGAAAGGTACCCCATTGGAGAACGAACCCCCTCCTTGCACCGTGTGATCCTGTCTTTTCCATTCCTCGCCCATTCCTATTCATCTCCCCCATTCCTTCCCTACCTTACAACCATCCCATGCATTCTAGAGTAAAAACAGTATCACACACAGACACACACACACACACACACACACACACGCACGCACGCACGCACGCACGCACGCACGCACGCACGCACGCACGCACGCACGCACGCACGCACGCACGCACGCACACACACACACACACACACACACACACTGTCTCAATCAAACCACTACACAATTCACAAACATGTTTTAAAAGGCATTAAAGCTAACCTTAGGCCACAGAAAAACAAAAATCGTTGATAAGCACAAGAAAAAAGACTCTCGGGTAAAATGGTTCGATCAAGAATGTTACGATTCAAAACACAAAATCAAGTCTTTAAGAAGACGCAATTAAGATACGTCCACACAAACGCTACATAAGAAAATATAGTTCCCACAGAGCAGAGGAAGTTACAAATTATTCAAAAAGAAAATCACTAGCCTAGGTGAAGCGTTTGTAAAGGATCCAGTTCGCACCAACAAAGCCTTGAAATTATTCCGACAATCAGAAGAACCCGAACCCCCAAGTTGTCGAACTATAAAAGCAACAAAATCGATAAACGTATTGTTCAACAAACATGTTGACGCAGAGCCAATCGCTAACAATGAAGTTCATGAAGAATTTGGAAATAATAATGATAATCTCTTCACTTCGTAGCTGGACTTCCTGATCACACTTACAGAAGCAAAGAATGCCTCAAAACATCTCAAAAAGATTCCCAGGCATTGACAGAATTACAAATAAGACCATAAAGACCCAATCTCCAACTACTTTTTTCCCATCATCCAAACACTATTCCAGAAAGTTCAACAACTAGGTACATATCCTGAAGATTGGAAAACAGGAATCAATAAACCCATATACTAGAGCGGCGATCACTATATCCTAAACAATTGTTGGGGGATAACAATAAATTGTACACTGAGAAATGTTCTGCCAATGCTAATAAATAAAAGAATATCTGACAACCTCGAAGACAATGAACTAGCAGCCCAGTAACAAGTTGGATTCAGAAAAAAAAAATGTCAAGAACACATGGTCGCGCTTTTATTCTTTAAGAAAAAAAAACATTATTGACAATATATCAAATGGCAGAAAGGATAGCTTCGTGGACTCCAAAAACCTTCATCACACACACACACACACACACACACACACACACACACACACACACACACACACACACACACACACACACACGCACGCACACACACACACGCACGCACGCACGCACGCACACACACACACACGCACGCACGCACGCACGCACACAAAACACACACACACGCACACACACACACACACACACACACACACACACACACACACACACACACACACACACAGAGAGAGAGAGAGAGAGAGAGAGAGAGAGAGAGAGAGAGAGAGAGAGAGAGAGAGAGAGAGAGAGAGAGAGAGAGAGTCTGTTTTGAAATTGTTGTCGATGCTAATGTACAAGCATATTAGCAGGTACCTGCAATTACTGTGTCAGCCCGTCAACAACTGGTGTCGACAGTTGAAGTCCAAGTGCCGTGACTGTCGACAGTGATGTCACAGAGATAGCGATACGAAGCCCAAGACATACAGCCAGCCTTGATGACGACATCAGGCAGGATGACGTAACCAGATTTTAATGTAATAGAGGTGTGCACGCACCAGCAGAGAACACGTCTATCAGGGAGACGACAGTGGGGGAAGAGGGAAGAAGAGAAGGGGTGTGGGGGTTTTTTTTTTGTTTGTTTTTTTAACAATATGACCTTTCCCTCGTGCTCAACAGAGATGTAGAGGTAGGCTACTGGCTCTAAAGAATGCACACTCATGGCGAACCCCAAGGTCCCGGTGTCTCACATATTCCCCTTTCACACAATCCCCAAAACCTTCGTCTTCTAAACACAACACGTGGCCATCTGACTCGCAGACCATTTAGTTATAGACCCGAGCACATGAGAAATTGACTCGGAGCAAACAAAAAAAAAAAAACAAAACAAAACAAAACAAAACAAAAAGAAAAAAGAAAAACTGGGGTACTTAACAAACCTCAGACAGATCTGGCAAACCAGTCTTACCTTTACGCCAAATATGTATGATGTATACTCTGGAAGGTTTGGATCAAACACAGATCATTGCACTGTTCCATACATCTTGACCTGTACGAAGCATCCAAACATGCCATTCAGCTGTCAAACCAGACTCAACTACAACAGAAATCGAACTGTCAACAAGCGATCTCACCTCCAGTTCACAATCAGCAGTCCAAACCAGAAAACCCATTAATAAGTACGTGGAACTAATGCCAGACAGTGTATCAAAATGTCAAATGAAAACCGCATTTCTGTCTATGAATACTGCTTTCACAATGAACAGTTCTGTCAAGTCTACCCTTGACATTTTTTTTTGTCAAATGTGGCATCAGTTATCGGATCAATTAAGCACCTAAGGCGGTGACATTCCCCCCCCCCCCCCCCCCCCCCCGAAATCCACCTCTTCATCTCTTGGTGCATCCTACTGTCCGTTTCATCTGAAAAGAAAAAAAAAAAGCGGAAAACATTTCTACTACTAGCTCCTCTTCTTTTCTATTTTTTTTTTTCCCAGCAAGTCTCTCACACACCATGCATTGTCAGTATGTTCTCTTCCAATGGACATATTCGTGCTGATTTGTTTTTTTAGTGTTTTGGCGCTTGAAAGAGAGCGTCTGAGTTTGTTAATGTTCTAATGTGTGGTGTACTGGCACTCCCGCTCTGATAATGTGCTGCTTACACAAAGAGAAATGAAAGAATAGATTTCATTATGTTCTTTTCTTTCAGTTTTTTTTTTTTTTCAGAGAGAGAGAGACAGACAGACAGACAGACAGACAGACAGACAGACTTACAGACAGACAGACTTACAGACAGACAGACAGACAAGCGAACAGACCGACAGACAAAGGCGGCATCGTAGATATGTATGTAAGATTTGTTACAAATCGGCTCACCAACAGGCTATTCCCCGATAAGCCCAGCCTCTTTTATTTCTTTTTTTTTTTTCTTTCTTCGTCGGCACTTGCTCACCTGCAGGTCTGTGTGTTCTATTTACTGGTGAACACACGTATACAAAGTTGAAAGAAGAAGAAGAAGAAGAAGAAGAAGAAGAAGAAGAAGAAGAAGAAGAAGAAAAAGAAGAAGAAGAAGACGAAGGGCTTATAGAAGCATCAGAAATGCACATCAAGCGTACAGAATTGTGGCGAACGAGGAGTGTAGTTATGATCGTAAGAAAAGAATGACACATGTCCTCTGTCTATGTTTCTCCTAAACTGTCCCTCCCCCCACTCCCCACCGCCTTAGACATGATACAAGACATTGCACATTTTGATTATAATGCATCTTACTTCCTTGCTGTTATCAGTGACAGTTCCCTCTTTGTGTTTGAAGATTTAGTGCACGTGAATAGGGAACAAAACTGACGCAGGATAAGGTTGTATGAAACTGTCCACTTTGTTTCCTTTTACATGTTGATAAACATATATCTGTTCACTGAATTCTGTAGACATTATGCGCTAAAGTAATAAATGCACACACACACACACACACACACACACACACACACACACACACACACACACACACACATACACACGCGTGCGCTCGCGCGCACGCACGCACGCACACACACACACACACACACGCACACACGCATGCACGCACACACGCATGCACGCACGCACGCATGGACGCACGCATGCACGCGCGCGCGCGCGCACACACACACACACACACACACACACACACACACACACACACACACACACCTCAAGGTAAGATTCTCACGAGCAAAACATTGTTGTGACTTGACCTTTTCTGGCCCACATTTCTGGGATTTATAGGGGCAATGGTAACCTCATCTTCGTGCTCAGCACACTGAGATTTCATATCACAGGGAAGTGATGGAACAGGTCAGGCCACACTGACACTGAGCCGTTCCAGGTATCTAGCCCTGGCACCCTGTGAGGTTTCAAGTTTTCTGCGTGGAAAGAGAAGCGAAGTATAATCTGACCGTAACCGTCCAAAAAACTGGTGAAGAATACGGACATATGAGGCTCTCTACTTGCTCTTTTAGCAAAGTCATCAGGGAATGTGAATAAAAAAAAAGATCCGTGTTTGCGTGGGTTTTTCAGACAATTCTGTCTGGAACCACACCGACCAAAGAAAGTAGTAATACGTTCATAGTAAAAATAAAATCACGCCATTTGAGAGTGCTCAGGAAGATGATGTGGTCAGGAGGCCTGGTCAGTGTGACACAGCTTCTTATATCAGCAGCACATGGTAAGGATTCAACCAGGAAAGGTGTCTGTATGTATCCTGCACTACAACCATGTTCTCACCATCTTTGATATGCCCCATGTCATCTCAATGCCACGGTACTCTAAGTTTTCATTGCACTTTCATCCCCACAGCACACAGCACTAAGGGAGACAGGTGCTTACCAGAGCATTATTTTTTTTTTTTCATTGATGACGAGAAACACGTGTCAAGCTGTTTGGTAATTTGAAAGAAAACCATTCAGAATAGTGTTATGGCCAGATGAAAGTGTATACTTCTGTACGTATAAAGAGAAGAACAGCTTAATAAAAAAAGAAGTATTTATACATGAATATGAGTTGTCTTTATCTGTCTATGTATATATGTATGTGTGTGTATGTATGTATGTATGTATGTATGTATATTTTTTTTTTTTCATTGATGACGAGAAACACGTGTCAAGCTGTTTGGTAATTTGAAAGAAAACCATTCAGAATAGTGTTATGGCAACTCATATTCATGTATAAATACTTCTTTTTTTATTAAGCTGTTCTTCTCTTTATACGTACAGAAGTATACACTTTCATCTGGCCATAACACTATTCTGAATGGTTTCTGCCGTCCATCCGTGGTCACTGTCCTCGATAACACAGTCAGTCCAGCAATGCAAGGCGCCTGGCCATTAATTGCTGAAGCGAAAGCTTCAGTCAGAGCTGCGCTTCGGAGTGGAGTGATTCGGCGTGTGGTGGACCCAGTCAACGACCATGAGCAGCCCCTGCCAACGGGTCAACACACAGTGCCACTGGACTTTGCCAACCTGGAGACATGGGCGCCCTTGAAGGAGTAGTCCACGACGCCCAGTGGGCAGACTTCGAACGAATCGAGCGGCTGTTTCGTGAGTCTATCCGAACGAAGCATGCAGATGCCGTCAAGTTTGCTCACGGGGATTTTCGACCGTGGCTTCGTCTCCTAGGCAAAGTTCAGAACGTCCTCCGCTTTCTGGAAGCGCAGCGTGACGTCAACCATACTATGACGCCAAACGAAGAGGCGTCACAAGCTCCAGATTTAGAACTTCGCGTTCTGAGATTTATCTGGAGAGCTGTTAACAAGTTTCCCATTCAAATCGCCGAACAAATTCAGTATGGATCGGAGAAAGATGAGCTGCGGCAGAAAATCGAAAAAGCTCTTCACTACATTGATCACACCATCTTCCCAGTCTTAGGAAACACTTTAGACATATGCGTGAAAGACAGGATCAACATAGTGCGCGGAGCGTGGAAAAGCATGAACTAACGCAGCTTTGGTTAGATAATCAGAAACGTGCCATTGAGATCATCAAGAACGACAGCAGATCAGAAGCACGACCCACTTGTCCCATTGAAGTGAACGTGTTGACGGCGTTTTTCCAGCAGAAGAGTGAAAAGGTATTGGAATATCCCCCTCCCCCCTCCGCCCTGGCCTGTCAACATCGCTCCTCTTCCTCCTGAAGAAGAACTGCAGTTGGACCCGTTCACCGAGGACGAAGTGATATCTGTGTGTGTGAAATCGCTGAAGAATAACACAGCGCCTGGATATGATGATGGAGTTGAATATTTTTCCTGAAAAAAAACATCTGCAACGTCTGTCATTACCTTTGACGGCAATATTCAACATTTGCTGGAGAAACAAAAGAATTCCCACTGATTGGAAACATGCCACGATCACTTTACTTCCCAAAAAAGAAGGGAATGTGATGCAGCCTGGTGATTGGAGACCTATTTCCTTGTTGACGTCTTTGTACAAGATCTACATGAAGTTAGTGCAAAGGAGACTTTTACCGTGGATTGTTTCGACCGGAAGGCTGTCATCAAAACAGAAGGGGTCTGTCCCAAGAAACGGCCTTCAAGAACACGTATTCTGCTTGAAAGCCGCAATTGAGAACTTCAAGCATGTATATCAGTCAGTTCTACACTACTTTCGTTGACATCAAGGACGCCTATGGGAGCATTGATCACAGAGTGATGTTGGATGCGATGCAGAGAGCGCCGGCTACCCCCAGCACATCATCGACGTGACGGCGGATATCTACACCAACTCTACATTCCAGGTGCAGACGGGAGACACGTCCACGCCCAGATTACCAGGCATCGTGGCATTGTGCAAGGCTGCCCATGGTCAGCTGTTGTCTTCATTCAGGCGTTGGACCCGTGGATTCGGTGGATGGAGCAGCCGTTCACACCAGCTTCAATGCCTTCTCCATGTCAGGCATACATGGATGATGTATGTGTGCCAGTGCTCGCTATGTGAGGAGAGCTTACAAGAAATGATAGATAAGACGGAAACCTTCCTGCATTACACCGGAATGGAAGTGAAACACAGAAAGTGTGCCACCGTTCATGGACAACGCACAGGAAACAACTGGGCCTCTACAGATGTGACTGAGAACGTCCACGTGACGCTGCAAGGGGAAGATACACCGATGTATGGAAAAGATGAGCCGTACCAGTATCTTGGATTTCAAACAAATCTGGCTGGAACTTCTGAGAAAGAGCAACTAGCACAGGCGAGCGAGGAATTCGAAAGAACGCTAGAAAAAATTTCGCTCTCACCTTTACCATTGTGCAAGAAAATGATGCTGTAAACGTCATGGCTTCCTCAAAATTGAGCTTTTATTACAGCAATTCAAAATTCACAGAAAAACTTCTGAAGACTCTGGAAGATAAGATAGTTGATTTTGTTCGCATTCATCTCAAGCTAAATTCTTCTACCAATCGAGCGCACATGTTCCTTCCCCGAAAACAAGGCGGCCTTGGTCTGTTGAAACCAAAGTACCATGTACTACGCCAAACGCATCTCATTCCTGATCTCTTCTCTCACAGTGATGACCAACATGTCAGAATGGTAGCGCGCAACAGTTTCCATCTCCACATGGAAAAGAGAAAAGTGCCTCACGCAGATCCAGACGACAGCAATTTTGGAGGATATGCCACAGACTCCGAAGGGAAGTTAAGGAAAGGCAGTAAGGTCAACTGGTCACGTCTTTCCTTCGTTGAGCTCCATGAGCTGTGTGTGCGACTGGATCTAAGGCTGGAATTCGATGAAAACAGCGACAGTTTCGGAGTAGTACTCCCAGCTTCTGAGGATGGAGTAGTTCAAATGCGCTACAGTAATTCTAAACAATTGTACAGCGCAATCAAAAGAATGCAAATGGACAAGGATACGCACCATTTTCAGCAGCTGCAACAACAAGGGAGAATCATCCGGGTTGCAATTCCGGATGCGGCAATGACCCACTCCATAGGACACCTCACCAACACCAACGTCAATGACCAAATAACCAGGTTCATCAGCAAGGGACGTCTACAGCTGCTGGAGACCAATGCAGTGAACAACATCTACTATCCTGATACTTACCGGAGAGAGTGTGCTTTGTGCGGGTTTCGTTCTGACACAAATTCCCATGCCTTGAATGGATGTCGTCAACTGAGGGGCCTCTACACACAAAGACACGACAGATGCGTTGAGATCATCAGAAAGGAGCTACAGAAATGCATTGCGACGGATTTTGTGGATGTTTTTCAAAATAGGCCTGTCTCTATAAACGGTGTTGAAGATCTGCCAAGGCTGAAACCTGATCTATGCTTCATCGACCATCGAAACTCGGTGGCATTCGTCATCGAGATTTCAAACCCATTTGACGCATTCATACAAACATGCTATGAGGGCAAATTTCAAAAGTACATGCCTCTTTGCTATGCTCTTAGTGATGCCGGATTTAGCACGAAAGTGGTTGTTCTTGTAATAGTTCACTAGGCATAGTTCATAAAAGAGTGGTTTCAGGACTTTCAATGTTAGGACTGCCCATAACAAAATGTAAACAACTCGCAAAAAACTTGAGCATGTCTGTCATGATTGGGTCTAGGCGTGTTTGGTCAAGGCGGAATCACCTCATGAACCAGCATTGAAACTGACAGATGTTGACTTTCAAACTGTGTCAAATATTGTTGATTTAACTAAAGTAATAATAATATATTGTTCATAAAAAAACAAGGACAAACATCTCAAATTATAACAAGACAACGACCATCTAATACATACATGAGTACCTTCACATTCATATCCAAAAATATATATAGCATGAAGAAGTTTTGCAATCAACCAGTAATAGATTTTTGACGGAAATTGAAAGCACGAACTAAATAGTTAGCGAGGGAACAAATTATATATGTTCATCATCAGACGACATTAATTGACGTATGTTTTGTGAATTTGCACATGGTAGCTTGAATAAATTGCAGTCAGTTCTGATGTCATTATATGCTGGGCAGTCGAATAGGAAGTGTATTTCATCTTCTGTATTAATTAAACACATGGGACATACAGTTTGTATATGTGGTTCGGTTTCGAACCAGCCTTTGTTAGCATACAGCCCAAGGGATCGCAATCTAAAACGAGCAAATATAGATCTTTGCCATTTGTTAGTTAAAGAATTAACAATTTTTCAGGTTGAAAGATATCTTTGAAAGAAAAATACCATCTATATTTGTCATTTTCTTCTAAATGAGAATGCCAGTTTTGTTTAAAACAACACAATACTCGATCTTTGAATTCAGACATAAACTGATTTACATTACCTACTCCTTGATTAAACCAAAAACCACACAAAACCATACGAACTTAATACAGATTTAATATTGTACGCCCAATTGCATTTACCTAGTTGGCATTGTTCTAGGGACATTTCATATGCCTGTCTATATTCAATCTTGACAATGGAAGTTGAAGGAGTTTTAGCCAATATCTTATGCATTTAATAGTAGTGCGAATGTATAGTGGATATCTTCCTGTTTCACCATAGCACATGTTATTTGAGGAATGAAGAGGTATATTTAAGAGACGTTTCATGGCATAAGTATGAACCTTCTCCATTTGCTTATTTTCGTTAATGCCCCAAACTTCTCCTGCATAAGTGAGTACGGGCTCAATTTGTGAATCGAATATTTTCCAAAATAGTGAACAATCTATTGAGTCTAGTTTTCTAAGTGATCTTAGTATTTCAATGACACCTTTTTTACTTTTCTTGCAGTTCTTATCCCATCCCATACTTAGACTTAGTTTTGTAGTAAATAGTAGACCTAGATACTTATAAGTATTTGTTATTTTAATTTCAGAATTCCCATACCACCATTTTTTCCTTACTGAAAGATGACCTCCCTTCCTGAACACAATTATATTTGTTTGTGTCGAGATTAACAGTTAAACTTAGTCTATCTGCTTCATGTTTGAGAGCATTAAGCTGATTTTGCAATCCTATAACTGTATCAGACATTAGTATTACGTCATCTGCAAAAAGCAATAGAAAAATTTCTACCTCCCCAGGAACTAACTGTATCCCGTGCTTACCCATCCTTGATACTTCTAAAGCTAATTCGTTAATAAAGAAGGAAAACAGTTGAGGGCTGAGGAGACATCCTTGTTTCACTCCTCTGGGGCAAAAAAAACTCAGAAGAATAAGTGTTTGTCGCGGACACATGCAAGCACCGTTTCGTAAATCCCTCTAAGAGCATTATACATTTTGCCGTTTATGCCAGAATTTCTCAAAACATTCCACAATTTATTTCTATATTTATAGATCAAAGGCCTTCCTAAAGTCTACAAATGCGACATAGAGCTTGGAGTTTTTCATAAGAAACTTTTCTACTATCGTGTATAGAATGAATATGTTGTCAACTGTACTATAACCCCTTCTGAAGCCTCCCTGTTTCTATTATTATTTTTATTTTCCTTTTCAGCCCCCATGCTGAGAGACGTTTATTTAATATACTTGTATAGACCTTTCCAAGAACATCCATTAAGGCTATGCCCCTGTAATTATCTGGGTTTGTTTGCATCACCTTTTTTATGGATAGGAACAATGATAGATCTGGACCAAGCAGTGGGAAACATTCCCTTTTGGAACAGCAGATTAAAAAGTTTGTGTAAATAGTCAATGATAGGTTCGTTCACCTGTTTAAGCATTTCGTTTATAATTTATCAGGTCCGGCGCTTTTACCACCTTTTAGATTTTTGAGACATTGTTTGACTTCTTCTTTTGAAATATTATCGTTAAATAAGGGTTCTTGAGTCTGATCGAATATTTCATCAGCTTCATTATCTTCTGTGTCAACTTCTTCAAAATCGTTAAAGACATGGAAAAGTGATCGTACCACTGTTGAGAAGAAATATCGTTGTAAATCATTCTTTTCCTGTTGAGAGATCTGATAGTAGACCAAAATAGTTTCGGGTCATTTACGGATTCTTTTAATTTTAATAATTTGGTCTCATTATGATCGTTTTCTTTTTTCTTCCTTAGTTCAATGTATTCCTTTCGTGCCTTTACATAAGCATTCCTACGATCATCTAAATTGGTCTTTGCTCTGCGATGACTTTGAAGAAGGCGTTTGACTTCACTCTTTTTCTTTTTACATTCCACATCGAACCAATCATCCACAGTCTTCTTCACTCTCCCCACCATTCTACCATGCATGCCGCTGCTCCATACAGTGATTTAACAAACAGATCACACTTTCATTTATGTCGGTATTCATAACACTAGACACTTTTTCCATACATTCTTTGAAGTAATCTGATTCTAACTCATCTTTGTATAACTGGCACTTTTCATCCGACCACACAATCTTCTCTTCCAAGCGTTCGCACTCTCTCTGTTCCATCTTCTCAGCGTATCCACTCTTCCCATTTCAGCTCCACAGGTAGGTGCCATGAGTGCAAGCAATCACCAATGCTAACATCACAAAAAAGATATCAAATCAGGGGAAACAATAAAATAATCGATGACACTTGAACCTTGAGTGGAAATAAAGGTAAATTCTCCATGTGGGTCGCTTATAGAACAACCATTCAGAATATAGAGATCGAAAAGCAAACACATACTTAACAAAGAGTCCCCAAACCTATTTAAAACACCATCTTTAGAACGTCTTTTCGTGATATTTACATCAGCATCATTATCATCACTATCATCACCATCATCATCATCATCATCATCATCATCATCATCATCATCATTAAATACATCGTCATATTTTCAAAATTTGCTTGTTCACACCCAGTTCTTGCGTTAAAATCACCACAAAGCAATAAACAAACATCATCTTTCTCTATTATTGGCAACAAGCATTCTTCCATCTTTTCAATTCCGTCTTTCACTAAATAGTTATTATAGAATGGACTACCTTCTGGGGGAATATAACAAGCAACAACTAACAAATCTTTCGGCAAACCGAATAATATTCTATCTAGTCTGACGCAAACTAAATTATCGCATCCCACATGCACTTGTTTTGCATACGGAGAAAATATGTTCTTGATTATCAGGAGAACACCACTGAGTTTCTTCCATGTTTGGATAAACGTTTTGCGGGGGCACTAAATTTAACAAAATCAGGGAACATTGCAAAAATCAAAAGAATTACCCACAAAGGTTTCAGTAAAACAAGCAAAGTCAAAAGTACTAACATAATTCATAAAGCATGCATCATTCAATTTATTAAACAGGTTTTCGACATTATAATCAGAAAAGTGAAACTGCGTATCAGATGGCCGTGCCTGTCCTAGCGGTTTGTTGACCCAGATCGTAGTGTACGGAAATTGTTAGATGGGGAGGAGGGGGAGGGGGGTGTAACATTATTTGACAGATATGTTCGCATCCCGACTGCAGTCGATATTGCGCCGACGCTTTACCGCCACGTGCATTGCGTACATTACTACCCCCTCTCTTTGAACTGTTCCCACCCTCCCCTCCCACTCCCACTCCGCTCAGCACTGTCACGGACTGGTTCGTTTCTCTTTCTGTTTATATCTCGCGAAGAAACTGGGTCATGACAGGTCATGTGGTTGGGAGAGGGGAATTCCGAATGGCGTTTAATCTGTCAGTAGTGTTGGGACACGCCCCCTTTTTGCTTCTCTGGTTGACTACCGGAATCGGCCATGTGCTTTCCTGTGACGACTTCGGAAAAGGTTTCTCGGATCAGGACGTTTTGGACCGATAACTAAGCGACCCTTCACGAAATAGGCGGATTTCCCTTCAAGTCTAGCTTGGGCTTTAATACTAGATTGCCTTTTTGTCAAGTCTGTAGCAACACGAATACCGTTGGCTTCTAATTTCGATCGATAGTCTTATTTTTTTGTAAATTGTCAGTTTGTCTCTCCATTCGCGAAATTTTACAATCATTGTCCTTGGTTTTGCAGCACCAACCCTATGAGCACGCACAATATCTTGTGTTGTGAACTGTTTAGGTCCTTCCACACTGTTTAATGTATCCACCACTAGTGCAGCACATGTGTCATAGTTTTCACTGTCACTCACATGAGGAATGCCAAACAAACGGAGGTTGTCACGGCGAGAGAATTCTTCCAGTTTGTCAATCTCCATGTTTAATTGATTAATTTCTTCCTTCATGTCATTAATCTGTTCGGACTGACTTCTCATTGTTGCACTGTTCACTTGACACTCGGAAAAACAAATCGTTAATATCCGCTGTCATGTCAGACACTGTCGATGCTAACTGTTTGTTTTCCTGCTCCAGTCGGTTGCACCTGTCGTTTATCTCGTCACAGCGATCCTTAACAGCAGAGAGTTCCGACTTAATAGTAGAGAGGTCGTTTTCTGATCAGAGAGGTGTGTTCGTTCATGGTTATTCTTATCTGGGTCATGAGGTCAACAGGAGTGTTGTCAACTGTACTGCCATCACCAACAGATACACCCACCTCTGTGTCACTCACGCTGTGTGACTTACTGGGACTGACAGGACCTGGGTTCGATTCGACGTCGCCACACAGCAAAAGTTTCCACAGTGTGAACACGATGTTGGCAACACACAGCGCAGAGAGAGTTGACACACACACACACTGTAGGCTCCAACGAAAATGCTCCTGGTCTCAATGTAAACAAAGGGGTGTCCCGTGACGTCGGTGAGGGTAACAGTGTTAGCTATGGCACTGTCCGTGTTTTTTTACATTCCACACGAATGAATCGAAGGATGTAAGCGATGAAACGTTCTCTTTCGCACACACTAGCAATGCCATCACGAAAACCGGCCAAGAAGTACAACACGAGCACGTCGGTCACTGACAAAGCGGTGGCACTGCACCTCACCTCTTGACACATATCCGCCATCTTTGTCGCGCAACGCACAGAATAATGAAAACGCCCTATGCGGGCTCTCCACAAGTTCAAATCGATCATTTTGCTGTACTCCTGGATTCACTAGAATGTTGTGCAGCACAGTGTAACACAATCTGTCTATATATCTGTCTGTCTGTCAGTCTGCCTGTCTGTCTATCTATATATCTATGTAGCTATCTATCTTTCTATATGTCAGCACTTACGTGACTGACAGTACTTGGGTATTCAACAGTAGAACTAACCACTCTGACAGCTGATACCTTTGACTTCTCTTGCATCTTTAATGGATCCTCAAGCATAGGCTTAAATGTTTTTGTTTTTTTTACCTACATTTTATACTGCTTACCTAATAATTTTGGTTTTCCAGCAATTTATGCCCTTACCTCACTCTCTTTTCGTTTTACTTTCTTATCCTCCGTTGGCTGCTTTGAAGTGATGTTGAATTCTGCGTTTTTCTCTTTTTTGTCTTGTGGTGAGAATACCACAAAACTACGGATGATAGTATGTCTTCAATTCATGCCAAAAGAGCACAGACACGGTCAGCCATGTCTCCCTGACGAGTCCTGTTCAGCGGAAGAACGGCCATGGAGCAGACAATACGAATGATTCTGTCTTCAAAATGGACAATGGTCCCCATATACTGCCAGTAAAGGATATTTCATCCATAGTACATCTGCCAGAAATTTCATCCCCACCCCCAAAACAAAAACAAACAAACAAACAAACAAAAATCTGTTCTACACAGTTTTTAGCCACTATCAGCTCTTACGTGTCTGACAATGGTCGGGTTATTAAACAGCAGGGTTGACCATTCTGACCATTGACACCTTTTGATCTCCGTTGCATCCTGAAATGGAAGCTCAAGGATGTTACCCTACATTGTGTACTGCTTATTCAACGAGTTTAGTTTTTCAGCGACGTATTTCTTTACCGCACACTTTCTTTTCGTTTCAACATCTGCCGTTGGCTAGATGATGCTTTGCAGTGCGGTTGGATTCTGTTTCTTAACCCTTGGTGGCGCGAACACCGCATAATCACTGATTATGGTATGCCGTCTGATGCCTAGACAGCACAGACACAATCAGCCGTGCTTCCCTGATGAGTCCTATCCAGCGGACGAAAGACCTCAGAGCAGGCAATATGAATGGTGTTGTCTTCACTATGGATGGAATGGTCACCATGCTGTCAGTAAAGGAATTGTGTGTTCGTGGCATATTCCCCGATTTTTCATTGTCCTTCTTTCATCAGTCTCTTCCCCACTTACCTCCCCTCCCTTAAAAAAATCATGCCAAGTGATTAATATAAAAAAAGGCAAAGAATTGTTAGCCTGCGCTTGTTTTCCCCACTACAGAATTGTTCTCTCTCTCTCTCTCTCTCTCTCTCTCTCTCTCTCTCTCTCTCTCTCTCTCTCTCTCTCTCTCTCCCATATATATATATATATATATATATATATATATATATATATATATATATATATATATATATATATATATATATATATATATATATATATATATATATATATATATATACGTGTGTGTGTGTGTGTGTGTGTGTGTGTGTGTGTGTGTGTGTGTGTGTGTGTGTGTGTGTGTTCTTTACTCTAACAATATAAGATCTTACACGTATGTCACAGGAGGACAGTCCGCAAAGTCGTCAACACATCAGTGGACTCTCTCCAACCCTTCATCACAGCTTTTGCTATACAATACACATATTGCTTTTAGCAAATGTCAGGCATTATGGAAGTGATAGATCCGCGTAGATCCCTGCGGAATAACAGGAGGGACAGTGATGGTTCAGTACCACAGAACCAGGGCATAGGATCCTGGCACCACACAGTAGTAACCAGGAAA
>JADBJO010008158.1:12500-15000 GCA_016801955.1 Conus betulinus | reverse complement strand
ATAAGACCTATAATTCTGTGTTTTTCTCACCATCCAGCCTTCAAAGAACAAAACCCAAGAGCATCCCGAAGAAGATAATGAGGGGTGGAAAAGTAAAGCCAGGGTATGGTACTCTTTAAAAAATTAGGGTTGCATAGACTTTAAACTCATTATGTAAAGAGATACACATACAGGGGAGGACATCCGGGAAAGACTGGAGGACACTGGGAAAGACCAGAACCAAGGGCTCTGTGGGTTGGCTCCCCATTTTTGCCTTCAACATGTGGCTACTAAGTACAAAGGGAAAAGATGCTCCCAGGATTCGCCAAAAGGGGGAGAGAATGATGAATCTATCGGTGCTCAACCAATCACGACCGCAAATCCCCAAACCGACTATGAACATGGACCAAATGAAATATCCATGCGTCTGTGGAAAGCGTTTCGCTACCACCCGTGGCATGAAGGTCCACAGAACAAAGATGGGATGTGTGAAGACTCATGTGAATGAGCAGCAGCGCACTGCATCATCAGATAAGACGTCGGAAGACCAAGGCCAGGACCAAAGTACCAAGGACATTCACGCTGTTGGTTAGGATGAGGAATTTGCACAGGCCCTCGAGGCGCCTGAAACTCAACCTGCCACGAGCAAACGAAACTGAAGATTGGGAGAAACTGGATGCAAAAATCGTCCAAAGACTCGATATGTGTGGTGTGTACATCCCCAAAGAGCAAAAACTCAAGTGACAGCCAGTTCAGGTCAATATCACTATTGAATGTCGAAGGAAAAATCTTCTTCTCTGTCATGGCAGCAAGTACCTCATGGAAAACAAGTACTTGGATGTGTTAGTCCAGAAAGGTGGCGTCCCAGGTATGGCTGGCTGTGTAGAACACGCCACAATGATCTGGGACGCAATCCAAAGAGCAAAAAAAACGGAAGAGAGACCTGGACGTAGTATGGATTGATCTGGCAAAAGCATATGGATCTGTATCCCATGAGATGACACAGTTGGCTCTTGGAATGTACCATGTGCCAAAGAACATCCGCGACATGCTCAAGAAGTACTTCAATGGTTTCTCAATGCGGTTCTCTACCAAGGAGTACACAACAGATTGGATCAACATGGAAGTGGGCATTGCAATGGGCTGTGCAATTTCCCCAATACTGTTCGTATTGGCAATGGAAGTCATCTTGAAAGCAGCATCAAGCAACGCAAGACAAGCAGACCTTGGCGACGGATACAAGGTGACCCCCCTCTCAAGGCCTTCATGGATGACACTACAGTGATTTCATCCAGAGAAGATGAGACACGTCATATGCTGGAGAGGCTGGACGACATAGTTGCCTCATCCGGAATGAAGTTCAAGCCAAAGGAATCACGGAGTCTCTCACTGAGGAAAGGAAATGTGGCCGAATCTGTGGTCTTCAGTGTTGCCAACCAGGCCATTCCAACAGTCACAGAAGAGCCAGTCAAGAGCCTTGGAAGATGATATGATGACACGCTGAAAGACACACAAAGAGCAAAAGAAACCAAACAGATGTCGGAAGAAGGCTTGGAGACCATTGACCAGTGTGGGCTCCCTGGCAAATACAAGGTCTGGTGTCTGCAGTTCATGCTGATACCAAAGCTCCTATGGCCTCTGATGACGTACGACATCTGCACCAGCATAGTGGAGGCAATGGAAGCCAAAATCAACACGTTCACAAGGAAATGGCTTGGTGTCCACCTGTCTGACTGACATAGCGCTGTGCTGTCGCCAAGCAAAGCTGAAACTACCACTGAAATCCATCCTGGAGGAATACAGAGCAGGGAAGATCAGACTTCAAAGCATGCTGGAGGACTCAGGAGACAAGGTGGTAGAAGCAATCAAGCCCCAGCTGAAGACAGGCAGAAAAATGGAAAGTGCAAGAGCGATGGATTCTGCAAAAGAAAGTCTCAAAATCAGAGAAGTAACAGGACACACACAGACCAACAGACAAGGACTGAGGGTGACCAAAACTGAATGGTGGTCAAAGGCCAAGGGAAAAGCCAAAAGAGACATGATGATTCAGGAAATGAAAGAAGAAGAAGACCAAAAAAGACTCCAAAAAGCAGTCCAACTGAGGCAGCAAGGGCAATGGACAACGTGGGAGAATGCACTCCAAAGAAGTCTTACTGGGAATGACATTTGGCACATGGCCCCTATCAGGATCAGCTTCATTCTCAGATCTGCATATGACCTTCTGTCCTAAAATGCAAACCTGGTGAAGTGGGGAAAAACAGACGATCCTGCATGCCCCCTCTGCCATGAAAAACAGTGAAGCATGTCCTAAGCTCATGTAAAGTAGCCCTGGCTCAAGGAAGGTACACATGGAGGCACATCCAAGTGCTCAAAGAGAGTGTACGAGTAGTCTGGGCTAGTACAAACACCACAAAAGCACCCGCAACCTTCTTCGCGGCAGGAGGTAGCAAATCATGGCTAAGAACAACAGTGCCACTCGGAACATGCAGGCAATGTCTGCTGGACGGGGCAGACGACTGGG
>JADBJO010008158.1:5000-7500 GCA_016801955.1 Conus betulinus | reverse complement strand
AGAAGGGCTGACTCAGTGCTATGGCCAGCCTGGTAGGCTGAGATGGTTTGAGTACAAGAGATTGTTTACAGAGAGATGTTCAGACAGTTGGGCGGGAACAACTTTTTCAATCAGTTTGGAAAGAAATGGGAGATTAGACAGGTCTGTAGTTCTTGAGATTTTCAGGATCTAAGTTTTGCTTCTTAAGGAGAGGTCTGACAACTGCAGATTTGAACGGAGTGGGAAAACAACCTGACTGCAAAGAGTCATTGATAATGGATGTAAAGTATGGGAGAAGATTGTCAAGACAGCAGGTAAGAAGGGATGAGGGGAGAGGGTCAAGTTCACATGTTTTGACTGTGACTTGCTTCAAGACTTTCCGGACCTCTTCTACCGACACAGAGTGGAATTCACACCACTGAGTGCCAGAGAAGGAAGGATCAGGAACAGCAGGGGGAGGGGCAGCATGAGAGTCCAGATTATGGTGAATAGTGGCTATTTTATTGTAGAAGAAATCAGAGAAACGCTGGGGAAGTTCTGTCGCAGGGATTGAGGAAGGCAGTGGTGTGGACTTTAATTTGCCAAGTAGAGCATTGGTTACAGTAAACAGTTGTTGTGGCTAAATATATCCAACAAATTGGAATAATAACAGTAGATCGACTAGTGACAACAAATTGGAATATATTGTCACTAGTCGATCTATTGTTATTATATGATACTCAGTTTATCGTGGCTAAATATGTCCAGCACGGTCTTCAAAAGCATGCATTGAAATAATTGTGGAATACCATTAACAAACATTTAAAAAGGCGAAAATTTATTCCATTAATTATGGAAAACTCTCTTTGTGTGTGTGTGTGTGTGTGTGTGTGTGTGTGTGTGTGTGTGTGTGTGTGTGTGTGTGTGTGTGTGCGTGCGTGCGTGCTTGCGTGCCTGAGCGCGCGCGTGCGTGTGTGTGTGAGTGCGTGCGCGCGCGCGCGCGCGCGCGCGCGTGTGTGTGTGTGTGTGTGTGCGTGCGTGCGTGCGTGCGTTTGTGTGTGTGTGTGTGTGTGTGTGTGTGTGGTGTGTGTGTGTGTGTGTGTGTGTGTGTGCGTTGGTGATGGTGGTGGTGGTGTGGTGATGCAGGTGGTGGCGGTGTTGTTGTTGTTGTTGTTGTTGTTGTTGTCTCTTCAATTTAACGTCTTTCCACACTACTTATATTAGACGGAAGAGAAAAGGTTGGGGGGGGGGGGGGGGGGCAGGCAGGCTATCTTGCACTTATAAACAGAGGCTTCTGTCAATCTTTACAATACCGTAAAAAGATACAGGAAAACCAACGTTGATTAACTGCTGTGAATCATAACACAGTACACTTACACACATACACATAGTTGTATTGGGAGAGAAACATCAGCATTCAATCAGCTGAACAAAATATGGAACAGCAAGAAATTCTCCCTAGGAATCAAAATTGAAGTTGTATAACCCCAGTTTGATTTCAACCCTGCGAAACCTGGCAACTGAAGACCACCCAGGAGAAGACATCGACACTTTTGACACTAAGTGCCTATGTAACATCTTAGGCATCAAATGGCCAGAGTTTTTACCAAATGACGAGGTCCAAACAGCTTCTCGTCTCAACCATCATCTGCAGATGGCGCCTCCACTGGCTGGGTCACGTCTGGAGATTACCCTCATCAACACCTACAAGTCAGGCCATCAGATGGACCCCAGCAGGCCAGAGAAATAGAGGACGACCCACAATTCCTGCAACTGACAGTGGAGGGAGACCTCGGACTCGTTGACAGAGGGTCTAGTGACACCAACAGACTAACTGAGGTTCGTGCACAGTGGAGCGCCTTGACTGCCTCTGGCGTCGCAAGACGCGCGAGCAACTAATCTATTTTTGTTTTATCATAAAACAAACTATAACAAATGTCCCAGAGGAGTGTGTGGTAAATAGTTCGTGTTTGGGTATGTATGTGTGTGTATATCCAACAAAAAGAAAACAACCTTTCCTCGGCATACATTGAACTCTCACTCAAATCCATTCAAACCGAAAAAATAAAAATAAAATAACTCATTTCTGAAAAGTTTCACGGACTATTTACTACGATGTTGTCAGATATGTACAGATATGATTAATAACAAAAAATATGTGGTAATTTGTATCCAGAAATGTACGGCAAAGAGACAGATCATGTTGATGAAAGAATGGAGAAGACAGAAAGAGAGAACTGTGGAATGGAAGAGAAAATGAGGAAAGAAATAAAAAAAAAATGTATTAAAAAAAATAGTTCGCAATATCAAACAACAAAGTAAAGCTCTCAAGGATACTTTCAAGACAACTTTCAGAAATAGCTGGTGAAATAGGTTTCAATCTTTGGCATTCCAGAAGAATGTATCAGTTTGGAACTTGTTCAACACGCAAACCTTTAACATCCTTGCTGAACTTTGTTTTGAAGACATTAAGCTTTATCCTAAAAGACAGCGAAGTAACTTGTCTAAGTTTGAAAATGTTATTATAATTCACACGTGTATT
>JADBJO010008158.1:0-2500 GCA_016801955.1 Conus betulinus | reverse complement strand
GGTGAAAACCCCTCTCCTACAGCATCCACAACCCACAATGAAAAAAACCCCTCTCCTATAGCATCTGCAACCCACGGTGAAAACCCCTCTCCTACAGCATCCACAGCCCACAGTGAAAAACCCTCTCCTACAGCATCCACAACCCACGGTGAAAACCCCTCTCCTACAGCATCCACAACCAAGGTGAAAAACCCCTCTCCTACAGCATCCACACAAACCACGGTGAAAACCCCTCTCCTACAGCATCCACAGCCCACAGTGAAAAAACCCTCTCCTACAGCATCCACAACCCACGGTGAAAACCCTCTCCTACAGCATCCACAGCCCCTGGTGAAAACCCCTCTCCTACAGCATCCACAACCCACGGTGAAAACCACTGTTCTACAGCATCCACAACCCACAGTGAAAACCCCTGTTCTACAGCATCCACAACCCACAGTGAAAACCCCTGTTCGACAGCATCCACAACCCACAGTGAAAACCCTCTCCCTACAGCATCCACAACCCTCTGTGAAAACCCCCTGTTGTACAGCATCTACAACCCATGGTGAAAAACCCTCTCCTACAGCATCCACAACCCACAGTGAAAACCCCTCTCCTACAGCATCCACAACCCACAGTGAAAACCCCCTGTCCTACAGCATCCACAACCCACAGTGAAAACCCCTGTCCTACAGCATCCACAACCCACGGTGAAAACCCCACTCCTATAGCATCCACAGCCCCACGGTGAAACCCCCTCTCCTACAGCATCCACAACCCACAGTGAAAAACCCCTCTCCTACAGCATCCACAACCCACGGGGAAAACCCCTCTCCTACAGCATCCACAACCCACGGTGAAAACCCCTCTCCTACAGCATCCACAGCCCACGGTGAAAACCCCTCTCCTACAGCATCCACAGCCCACGGTGAAAACCCCCTCCAACACAGCATCCACAACCCACGGTGAAAACCCCTCTCCAACAGCATCCACAACCCACGGTGAAAACCCCTCTCCTACAGCATCCACAACCCACGGTGAAAACCCCTCTCCTACAGCATCCACAGCCCACACGGTGAAAACCCCTCTCCTACAGCATCCACAATCCACGGTGAAAAACCCCTCTCCTACAGCATCCACAGCCCACGGTGAAAACCCCTCTCCTACAGCATCCACAGCCCACGGTAAAAACCCTCTCCTACAGCGTCCACAACCCACGGTGAAAACCCCCTCTCCTACAGCGTCCACAACCCACGGTGAAAACCCCTCTCCTACAGCATCCACAGCCCACGGTGAAAACCCCTCTCCTACAGCATCCACAACCCACGGTGAAAAACCCTCTCCTTCTCCGTCCACAACCCTCTGTGAGGATACCTGCTCCCACCTGTCACAGGTACTACTTGGCACTGGGAACGAACCAGCATGTGAAGGTGGGGTAATCTTCTTCCCTCTACTCCTCGTTGGTTTCTGACAATACAGGTAATAAACTACAAGTCCAAACTTTGCGAAAATATAGGAATTACAGGTCCAACATTGCCCAAATGTAGGAACTCCGGTGGGGAAAAGAACCAGACTGCAGTCTCGGCGCATACTGCAACAGAGCATTGCTGTGCACGCTGCTTCCAGCCCGCTCCCTGAACTCGAACAGAAAGTTTTCCAACGGAAACAGCAACTGGACTCCGTGATCAATGAACAGTGTTTTTGTTGAATATATCACCTGGGCTACAAAAAAAAAAACGAACTTCTGATTAATATTTCTTAAACCAAATCACATACTAATGCCAAACTTTAGATTCTCGGCAATCCTTTGACAAGGTGAGTCATAGCCTCCTTGTCCACAAACTTCGTCACCTCGGCATCAACGGTCAGGTCAACGCATGGATTGAGGAATTCCTACTTGACAGGAAACAGTCCGTCGTCGTCAACGGGTCAAAATCAAAGTTTGCTCCAGTACAGTGAGGGGTACCACAGGGCTCGGTCCTCGGCCCGACCCTATTCCTACTGTTCATCAATGACCTGCCAACCGTTTGGACCTCTACAGCTAGGTACTTTGCGGACGACAGAGCTTCTCACACAAATGTTTGTTCAGCGCAAGACCAGGAGAAGTTACAGGAAGACCTCGATAAACTCGCCACTTGGGAGGAGAAGTGGAAAATGTGCTTCCACCCCAGAAGTGCACCACAGTTCACATGACCAGGCGCCTGACCACCCTCCACCACGACTACCAGCTCCACGGCCATACGCTCCAAGGAGGAATCCCAGGCAAAAAAACTACCTGGGCGTTACCAGTCACGCATGACCTGGGACTGGAAGCCCCACATAATCAACAAACCAATAAGGCAAACAGAGCCCCGGGCTTCATCAGAAGAAACATTAGACTAAACAGCAAGTCCATCAAGCAGGCTGCATACAAGGCACTGGTGCAACCCATACTGGGAACATGCTGGAACTGTCCGGGACCCCTTCACTGAAGAAAACATCGAGGCAGTGGAAAAGATCAGCGACGGGCGGCAAGATG
>JADBJO010008157.1:97500-100506 GCA_016801955.1 Conus betulinus | reverse complement strand
GGGCGTGAACCGTAACGTGGAAAACGAGCGGGTCAGTGTAGACAGTGCCCCATTGTGTTTATTGTGGGGAACTGACGCACAGTTACACCCTGCACTGTTGTCAGCAGGTCTACCTAGTTACACCATGCTTTCAGCTCCTCTCGTGTTCAGACCTCCACCTGGCTAATTCTTCTTCTTCTTCTTTTTTTTTTCCGTACGCAGGCTGATACTCCTGCGGACACTCCCTGTATAGACAGGCAAGTATTGATTCCATCTACCCCAAAAATGGAGTGGAATTTTGTGTGTATGGCCGTTTTTTATCCTGCCATTAAGTTAAGGCAGCCATACTACAACTTCGGGGAAGGTGCATGCTATGTGTAATGTGTCAGCCATACCAACGGTCAAACTGACTTTCTCTTCCGAAAGTTGGTGATAGGATTTACGTGTGGCAAGATGTTATGCGTGCGTTCACACACGGAACCTCGGTTTATAGTCTCATTCGAAGGACTGTATGGGAAATGGAGTCAGAACCAATGTTAACCCCGAGGGAAAATATCCCCTATACCGAAATGGCTCGGCGGAGATTCGAACCCGAACCCCAGGATTACGAGTCCGGCGCTCTACCACTGAGCTGTTCCGGCCCCCATACTCCAACGTGGCTAATTCTTGCCACTGTGCGTCGCCTGTGTGTTTGGAAGGTCCACAAAGAAGACAGCTAGCCGAGCCGCCATTCGGACACTGTGAACCAAAGCTGCCGGAGTCGCCCTAGGTTTGCTCCTTACGCTTGATGTTGACCGTTGACCGTTGAGGGTGAGATTAACGTCCTCTTGGCCTTGAGACCCTGAAGGACAGGAGTACTGCAGACATACGTCTGCATCATTAGTGGCAAAATGTTGTCGTGGCAGTAGTGGGTGTTTCATGTGGGGTCGTCGTCGTCGTCGTCTCCTCTCTCTCTCCTCTCTCTCTCTCTCTCTCTCTCTCTCTCTCTCTCTCTCTCTCTCTCTCTCTCTGAGCTCTTGTTCCTCTTGAACGTTAGTTCAATTTTGGTTGTTGGTCGACCGACGATGGGCGTCGGTGTCGGTGGATATTGCCTCCTTTCCCCAAGCTGAAGGCTGTCTTCAGGACCACCGGGCGGCCTTTCTTCATGCTCGGGTGGCGATGGTCCTGTGCCGCGTGAGGCCGCCTCAAGGAGGGAGCAGGACGAAAGCCGCTGGAGTGCTGCACGAGTCCCTAAATACTCGACGTGTACTTGCAGACTGCGGCCGAGAGGGCAATTTTTTCAGCCCAATCCCATAAGGAGTCAGGCAGCGCTCCACCGCCGATCGCCCCACATCCTCCAGGAGCCCTCCCCCGGCGACCCAGGCTAGACCCGTCGTCACCCATATGGCTGGAAGGTTGACTGCGCCGACCGACACTGACCTCTCACATCAGTGTCCTTCAAAGGGGAGCTGCCATTTCTTCCTCGGATATTCTGGGGCAGGTTTTTTTTGTAGGCTGCGGAGACATCGACCAGAACCCTGGACCCACCGCCAGCCGCCCTGGCGCAGTGGTTAGCGTCGTGGACTCCCGGCTAGGAGGTACTGGGTTCGATTCCCATCAGAACCATTTGTTTGTGGGATTTTTTTTCTTCTGTATGCTGGATGTAATCGAAAGCAATGGACATCTCCCAACTCCTTATTGAAATGCTAGGACTGGCAGTGAAAGCAATGTTCGTGTAAACAATGCAGATAGTAGGTTTGACAGCTTCTGCTCCTTGATAATGATGTTGATGTGTGAGTGAGGTCGCATTTCTAGGGTACAGAGAGAGGAAAAAGAAAAACATCATTCGGAAAGTGTCTCCTAATTTTTGTGTAACTAGTTTCAATTCACTATTCTAAACTAAATGTTTGGGCAAATTGTAAATGTAATTAATAGCGCACCGCAAGAAAAAAAAAAAGGTTACTAGACAACAACGATTCACTAGACAAAACATGACGCGTTTCGACCTTTAGGTCTTCTTCTTCAGGCAAGATACAAAACACTCAAGGGACAACGAAAATGAACGAAGAGCAATCACTTATCTTCATTCAACTTCAGCGCGAGATGGGCGATGATGAAAACGAGGACTCTGTCAGCAGATCTAATGTTAGGTTTTTTTTTTCTGGAAAATTGTACTCACAGTGAGCTCCAGGGAGAGAGAGAGGGTGAGAGAGAAGGGAGAGAGGAGAGGGAGAGAGAGGGAGAGAGGAGAGAGGAGGAGAGAGGAGAGAGGAGAGAGAGAGAGAGGGAGAGAGGAGAGAGAGAGAAGAGGAGGGGGAGATGAGAGAGAAGACAGGAAGACAGACAGACAGCACGTACAGACAGACAAATAGACAGACAGACAGGAGTGTGTGTGCTGAGTGAGTGTGTTTGTGGGCAGGGGCGGAGGGGAGAGAAAGAGGGGGAAAGCCAAGATCCCACAAACCACCACCAGAGTTCTCTATCTCTCTCCTCTCTCTCTCTCTCTCTCTTCTCGCTCTCTCTCTCTCTTGTCTACATGTCCCTCTCTCGCTCTCTATCTTTATCTCTCTCACCCTCCCTACCCTCCATTCCCCTACCTCTCCATCTCCCTACTTCTGCAGCATGCGCCGCTTCCAACACACTTACCAGTGACAGTTTTGATGGGGGGGGGGTTGTTAAACAGAAGATGAGATGCATCAACATCACCGTCTGCACGCGGCTGCCTGGGGGCGGGCACTTTTACAGCAGCACCAAACACATTTTCCACGCCTGAACCCCGAAGCGAGGGCCACGCACCATCATTTGAAAATATGCTCCAAAGCGCTGTAGAATGCAAGTAGGACATTTTTTTTTTTTAACTCTCAACATTTTTTTTAGTTTTTTGCAAGTTTTTAGGAGAAGAAAAAAACCGTTACAACGATCTGAACAGGTTACTCCTACTCTCTCTCTCTGAACTCACCCCTTCTCTCTCTCTCTCTCTCTCTCTCTCTCTTCGTCTCTCTCTCTCTCTCTCTCTCTCTCTCACCATTCTCATCTATCTCTCTCTTT
>JADBJO010008157.1:85000-92500 GCA_016801955.1 Conus betulinus | reverse complement strand
GTCAGAATGGGTTTACCACTGTAGATGATGAAAATGGTCGGAATAGGTTTATCACTGTAGGTATGAAAATGGTCGGAATGGGTTTACCACTGTGGATGAAAATGGTCAGAATGGGTTTACCACTGTGGATGATGAAAATGGTCGGAATGGGTTTATCACTGTAGGTGATAAAAATGGTCACGACATGTTCACCACTGACACGATGAGCTTACCACCATAGATGACGAAAGTTTACAACTGTAGGGATCGAAACTCGACAGGAGGGTTTTTGCCTATGTATGCAACAAAAGTCGAAAGCCCATGTACATCACAAAAGGCTGTTACATCAACTGAAAGGTATCTTCTGTCTCTTGCTTTTCTTTGCCTAAAGCATAAATGTTGTGGTATCTGAATGACGTAAAAGGCAATAGCTTTGCCTTTGCCTCGATCTCATTTTGTTATCAACTTTGAACTCTGCCTATGCATAGTTTAGCCGGTTATTGAAAATATCGTGGGTTTCGTCACAGAGTACAGGCGCGGAGTGCGAGAGCAGTGAAATAAAGGGCATTAAAGGAGCCCTCAACTTTCACGACCTTATGACCATAGGAAGATCGTAATGTCTTGCTCGCTTGTGTCTTTTTTTTTGTCTTGTGTCTTTATTTTATTATTTTTTTTTTTTTGTATGTGTGTGACTGCATTTTATCACATTTCATTGAATAGCAATATAGCTGCTTTGTACTGCAGTACTACATGCATGCAAGCCATTGGTCTAAGGTGTGATTGTTGTGTTTGTGGAGTGTGTGTGTGTGTGTGTGTGTGTGTGTGTGTGTGTGTGTGTGTGTGTGTGTGTGTGTGTGTGTGTGTGTGTGTGTGTGGTGTGTGTGCGTGCGTGCATACGTGCGTGCGTGCGTGCGTGCGAGAGAGAGAGAGAGAGAGAGAGAGAGAGAGAGAGAGAGAGAGAGAGTGAGTGTGTGTGTGTGTGTGTGTGTGTGTGTGTGTGTGTGTGTGTGTGTGTGTGTGCATACCTCTCTGTATGTGTGCGCATACCTGTGTGTGTGTGTGTGTGTGTGTGTGTGTGTGTGTGTGTGTGTGTGTGTGTGTGTGTGCGTGCGCGCGCGTGTGTATGCGTGTGTTTTGTGTGGGGTATGTGGGTGTGTGGTGTGTGTACGCGCTCATGCGTGCACGCTTTCCGTCCTCTTCAGCATTTGTATGTGCATACAACCTGTGTGTGTGTGTGTGCATACCTGTGTGTGTGGTCACTAACGACTCTGTGTACCTCACTGTCCACTTACTCAGATTAGTTCTCACATACCATCTATCAGTCCCACCCCCACCCCCCCACCCCATCCCACCCACCCCACCACCCACACACACACACACACACACACACACACACACACACATCACACCTCCCTGATTTCCGTTTCCGGGTCTATCAGCACTTTGCGAATGTGTCCGTTTGGTGATAGGAAGCAGAGCAAAGAGAGCTGGAGGGGAACTGGGGTCACTGTTTGGGGTCGGCCACTGTTTAGGAAGAGCGGCGCCGACCTGAGGGAGGGTGGTAAGCGCAGCACGGGGGACCAGTGAGCCGGCAAATGAATGGTTCTCTCCCGCCCCACCCACCCCCCCCCCACCCCCCCCCCCCCGTACATGCTTTCTGAGCAAGAGGCTGATGGTGGGAGGGAAGGCAGTTAGCGTGTATGTAGGTTTCCGTCCATCTGCCCTCTTTTCTTCATGCCCGCTCCCCCCCCCCCCCCCCACCCCCACCCCCTCCCCCCCCATTCTCTTCCTCTCCCCCTCTACCTTTTCGCCATTCTCTAACACTCAACCACACACATGCATGTTTGCATGCATGCATGCATGCACATCTACATGCACACGTAAACATAATATATGCACGTAATTACGTACGCGCGCACTCTGTCTGTCTTTCTGTCTGTCTGTCTGTCTGTCTGTCTCTGTCTCTCTCTCTCTCTCTCTCTCTCTCTCTCTCTCTCTCTCTCTCTCTCTCTCACGCACACAAACACACACAAACACATGCGCACGCGCGCACACACATGCACACATACACACACGCGCCGCTCAAACACACACACATGAGCATGCATGCACGCACGTGTACACAATGGACCTCACATACGCGCGCGCACACACACACACACATGCGCACGTGCATGCACGCACGCACAGACACAGACACAGACACACACACATGCGCACGTGCATGCACGCACGCACGCACGCACACACAGACAGACAGACACACACACACACACACACACACACACACACACACACACACACACACACACACACACACACACACACACACACACACACACACACACACACACACACACACACATCCCTACCTGATGACAATTGTTGCCATGTCTCAGCATAAACAATCCTTACTGTGGTCTCAGAAAGAACAATCATTGCTGCGTTTCAGTATTGACAACTGTCATATCTTTTAGAGTGGACAACCACTAATTGCCACATCTTTTAGAGAGGACAACCACTAAATGCCATATCTTTTAGAGAGGACAACCACTAAATGCTATATCTTTTTAGAGAGGACAACCACTAATTGCCATAGCTTTAAGAGTGGACAACCACTAATTGTCATATCTTCTAGAGTGGACAACCACTAATTGTCACATCTTTTAGAGTGGGCAATCGCTACTGTGTCTAGATATGGACAATCATTGCTATGCCTGAGTATGGAAGACCAATGATTTCATTTTGCTGGTGGTATAGAAGACCAGTGATTTCATTTTGCTGGTATAGAAGACCAATGATTTCTCTTGGCTATGAACAATCTTGATTTGAGTTGATAGTGGCAATCAAATCCATGACTTAGTGTGCACTATCATTGCCATACCTGAGTACAGACGAACATCAGCATGCCCTTGTATGGACAACCATCGCCATGCCTTAGAAAGAGACCACCACCACCATGGCTTCGTATGGACTGTCAGTGCCATGGTTTGGTATGAAGAATCATAATCATGCCTTTTAGTGAGGACGATCATTACCAGGAAGAAAAAGAAACACCCGAAGGTGCTGGGGAGGACCCCAGAGAAGCACTGTCCCCACCTGCCTCCAGAGCAGTCCTGCACCACCCCTGGAGGCCCACGCTATGTTGACGATGGGTACAGGCACGCGCAGGACACTCCATTAAGATATCAAGGGACATAATTGCTCCTGAACAGAGGTAAATCAGACTACAGGATGCAACTCGTAACAGCCTTAAAGTAGCATCCCCATGGGTGTACCAGCCCGTTTTTCATGACTGCAGAGCCCCACCACCGGCGAAAACACACCACCTGCAGCTGTCGAGCATACCCCACAGATCCAACCAGCCCTGCCCACGGACAAATGAAGACAGTGCCACTCCAGACACAGCCAAGCTTTCGCCATACGGTCTTATGTGATCATTACCATATCTCAGTAAGAACAATCATAATCATGCCTTGTAGTGAGGACGATCATTACCCTACCTCAGTAAGAACAATCATAATCATGCCTTAGTAAGGACAATCATTACCCTACCTCAGTAAGAACAATCATAATCATGCCTTATAGTTAGGACGATCATTACCATACCTCAGTAAGAACAATCATAATCATGCCTTATAGTGAGGACGATCATTACCCTACCTCAGTAAGAAACAATTATAATCATGCCTTATAGTAAGGACGATCATAACCATACCTCAGTATGAACAATCATAATCATGTCTTATAATGAGGACGATCATTACCCTACCTCAGTAAGAACTGTCATTACCATGCCTTAGTAAAAGAAAAAAAAAAAAAAGGAATCATTCCATGTCCTTGATAAGGTAGAAATAAACCAACCATTACCAAGCCCCATTGGGCAGCTTTTATCATGTCTGGGTAATGAAAATCATTATCATGTCCTAACATGAACAGTTACAGCCCTATCATAAAAAGGCAATCATCACCATGGCTTTGAATGGGAGGCCAGTACTGTGTCATGGTCAACCAAATCTTCACTACGTCTTGAATAGGGAATAGTGAGGACATTACGAATCATCTTTGCACAATCATAACCATGGTTTAATAATGATCATCATTTTATCGTCTTGGTGTGGACAGTCGTTGCCGCACTTTGGCGAGGACCATTAGTACCATTAGGACCTTTAGGATCTTTAAGACCATTAGGATGGATCAAGCCTTAGCAAGGAGAATCATCACCATCGGTTGCACACAATTGTCAGTAAGCCCTAGTATGAGGTTTGCTGATAAACACTGAAATGGTTGTGAGATTGATTACAGGGCAACGGCGATTTATTTCAGCTAGCATGGTGGTAAAGAGTTTAAACAGTTGAAAGGTTGTGGACGAAAAATACGGCAGTTGAGAGCCAGATTGTTGCTAAGCTGAAAGAGTTGAGATATAGTATGTTGACGTTCTGTGAATCAGTTCAAAAATAGTTTATCGATAAACAGTGAAATTTTACATAGATTGTGTGTGTGTGTGTGTGTGTGTGTGTGTGTGTGTGTGTGTGTGTGTGTGTGTGTGTGTGTGTGTGTGTGTTCTATAAATCATGAAACAGCCCATAAACAGGCTGTTCATAATCAATGAAACAGTTTGAAGATAGTAAAAACGGATAAACAACAATTGAATCATTGAGAAATTGTATAATGATAAACTAAAAAAACAACAGTTTATATATCATGCTGACATAGAGCGAAACGTGTAGAGATATTTTGTTAGTAAGCAATGAAGCAATACATGATTGTGTTTGTTGATAAGCAATGAAAATCTGCTATAAACAAATAACATTTAGGACAGTGAAAACGAAGAACGAGACACCATTTACGTTCTCATATTCGGCGCAAAATGGCCATTATCGGTTTCACTGTCCTAATTGTTGTTTTTGTTTTTTTGCCTGAAGAAGACCAAAGAGGTCGAAATGCATTGTGCTTTGTCCTGTAATCTGTTTGTCTGTGTTTGTGGCGGTAGCTAACCCCCTTTTCTTTCTAAATTTTGCTTCACTTTCCGCCCTCAGTCACTACGTTTTGAAACTATATTAGTGACAGTTGTTGAAAGGTCAGAGCACAGAAAATAACACACATAGCAGACTTAGTTTACTGCTGCTTGATATCTGACTTCGATAATAAAAGAAGTGGATTCATTCTTCAAGTGGAAACAACACTAATCATTTATTTCAGGAATAACAGCTGACAGTGACAGTGATGAACACGAAGGTTATTAAGGAATGAATGTTAATCATGCGCTCTCTCTTATCAAGAAAATTGCTAAGTATTTTACACAGCAGAACATGTCAATGTTTGAAACATAAGGCCCCCAAAAATTTCAGTTTGAATTCATCAATATGCCACCTTTTGTATCTTACATTGAAAATAAATCCCGTCCATTCAAAGCTTGAAAGAAAGTATTGTTAACGGAAGCCTAGCTTAAAACTCCTGTGACCCAAAAAAAGCCATGACAGAGCGTATTCATAAGGTAGGACCTCACATGAAGGATAGCTGTACTTGTGTCAAGTGCTTAGAGTGATCACTCTCATTAGAGCCGTGTTGAGCGAGCTCGAGTAGTTACGTGTTCAGCAACTTTGCCCACGTTTGAACATCTTCACAGTCGTGACAGCGCGTTGTGCCAAGCCAGGTTCTGACAGCGCTGAGAGATAGAAGCCTTTTAATCGTGTGCACCGCTCATGACCCCTCTCGCTGAGTGACAGATCTCCCAGCTATGTGCACGAGCATCAAAAAAACACACACAGATGTATCCACGACCGATCGAACCTCACCGATAGATGCAGGTGGCTCTGTGCACGCCATTTGATGTTCGCTCCACCCCGCTGAGCCAACGGGGCTCCAGCCACGGAGAGCGCCGCTTGTAAAGGGACGCTATCGGCCGAGATGGGATAGATATCGCCTCCCCTGCCGCTTCTCCCGGCCCGGGGTCGAGAAAGGGTTAATGAAATGACGGAGGCCCACGGCGGAGCTGTCTGGCGGCCCGTGCAGCGGAAGAGAGGCGGCATCAGATGCAATTCCTTGTGGTTACATAGCATGAAAGAAAAATCTGTTTTGTTTTTTGTGATAGGCCCGCACCGAAACATCGCCCTCTCCCCCCCACTAAATTAATTTAAGAATACAAACGCCATGCTGAAAATGCACGTTCACGTTTTGAAGCGCCGCTCACACCCACACAACACACTCACAGCTCCACCCACAGCAACTCACACCACACAGCTCACACCAACATAGCACGTATCGTTTTTTTTCACATAGTCTGCGCGCTACCAGTTCGCTTCTAGTCAGCCTCTGTGGCGCAGTGGTCACGTCATAGACTATCGACTGGGGAGGTTGGTGGTTCAAAACCGATCTCAGAGTAAATAAATCACCACTGAGGGACTCGTTCACAAGACTGGGTATGCCTCGGATCCAGTAGAGAAAATTCGGAAGACTGGGGTTGCCCAGCTGTGTTTCGTTCCCACGACAGATGCGTCTTTGAGAATGTTGCTCAGATCCATTACCGTCGCTACAGGTGTCTGCATCTCCCGAGACTGACTGATGCCGGCAAAGATCGTGAAAAGAAGAGTATAATCATGTCATGTACTTTCAAATCATCATTTTCGTCTCTGGACACTATGAACTAATGATTAAATGAAATCATCAGATCTTTGGCTTTCCATGCTTTTTGTCATAATGAACTTGACTGCTGCTGCTGCTGCTGCTGCTGCTGCTGCTGCTGCTGCTGCTGCTGCTGCTGCTGCTGATGCTGATTCTGCCGATGGTGATGATAATGATGAAAGTTCGGTATCGCTTCATCTATTGACTTTCTTTGACAGCTGACTCTCTTTTTTTTTTTATCATCGTCGTCAGCATCTGCAGAGGCCGCCGCCGCAGCAACAGAGTCGTGATCGTCGTCGTCGTCATCATCATCGTTGTCATTGTCGTCGTTATCATCATCATCATCATCATCATCATCATCATCATCATCATCATCATCATCATCATCATCATCGTTATCGTCGTCGTCGTCATCATCATCATCATCATCATCATCATCATCATCATCATCATCATCATCATCATCATCATCATCATCATCATCACCATCATCGTTGCTGTTTTGTCATTGTTGTCATTCTCATCATTTTCATTGCCATCATTACTGTCACCATCATCAACTTCTCTCTCCCCCCTCACCCTTCCCCCTCCCCCCCGCCCCCCTTCTCAATTGTCCTCGTTTGTTTTTCTATTGGGTCTTCTTCTTGCTTCTTGTCTGCTCAACTTTCCTCTTGGTTTTCTTCTCTCTTTGTGCTTGTATTGTCTCCTGCTCTTTGTTTTCAGTGTGATTTAGTCCTGGGCTTGGTGGTTGACCGGAGAGTGATCAACACGACTTTGTTAGGTTCCGATTCTTCTTTCTTCTCTAGTTCTATTTTCCTCCTCCTCCTCCTCTTATTCCTCGTTCTTTCCTCTTCCCACCCTCTTATTCTCTTCTTACTATTTCTTCCTTCTCTTCCC
>JADBJO010008157.1:77500-80000 GCA_016801955.1 Conus betulinus | reverse complement strand
TCGAGCCTAGAGAGCATTCTTAGTAAATGTCGACTGAGTGGGTTAATAAAGAATGCATGTTTTGTTTGAGGAGGACTAGAAAGCCATAGTGAAGATTGAGCTAAAAGGCAAAATAGAGCTTAGGCAAAGCAATGAAGGAGTTGGGGGGGGGGGGGGGGGGGGGGGGGGGGGGGGGGGGGGGGGGAAAACCAAGGCGAAATAGGGTCGTTATTCGGAAGAATTAAAAGAAGAAGGGGGGGGTCACCATGTTTACCATGGTCACCCTCTTCTCTGTCTGACCAGAACCAACTCTTGTTTCCGTATCTTCATTCAACGTCCAGCTCACTGAAATATCAGAGAACAAGAGTTGGTTCATCTATTCGCTAGCACCCGTCATACATATTTTAACGCCCACATCGCTTAAACGAGTTTAGATGGATATCAGCACGGATCTTTAGTTCCATACATCAGTCTTAGCTCCTTAGGGGTGGGGGGACTCAAGACTCAAGACTCAAAAATCAAGACTCAAAGAATTTATAGTGTTATAAGCCCGTTCATTATTGGGAAAGGGAAGATGGGGCGTGGAATAAACGGAAATGAAAATCGATTGAATAGCTATACATGTCATAACATGAATAGTTAACATTCTTCGAGACATGAGATCCCTATTGCGGCAATTTGAAATACAATGTGAAATATCTAAACTGTCCTTTCTATATAATACGATACAACTGCAATCAGGTTATTATGTTCCTTGGGGGGGGGGGGGGGGGGGGGGGGGGGGGGGGGGGGGGGGGGGGGGGGGGGGGGGGGGGGGGGGGGGGGGGGGGGGGGGGGGGGGGGGGGGGGGGGGGGGGGGGGGGGGTGGGGGGGGGGGGGGGGGGGGGGGGGGACGTATCCAGACAAGGATTCCCTTCCTCCCCAGCACTGAAACACACACTGCCAGTGTTTTGTTTTCTTTTTCTGCTGTCGCCAAAACTGGCGAGAAGATTATCCATGGCTTTTGCATTGTCTTTCAAGCAAGTCATTATTGGCTCGTTTATGTTGTTCTAATGTTGCTGGTTGGATGATGGAACGTCTGTTATTCTGCCAACACTAACACCGTGTTTAGCACGAACTGTGTTGTCTTTCGTACTCCACTGTGTGTGTGGTGTGTGTGTGTGTGTGTTAACTTTGTCAACTTAACTGGTACTCCGCAACTCACAGTTTCCGAATCTTCACTATTTTGTAACACCGTCACTGCCGGTTGGGTGACATCAAACAACGTGCTCGCACACAGACTTGGCGCACATTCACCAGCACACTGGAACCGGGTTGTCGTCTCCAAACGTCACCAAACGCAGTCATCATCTTCTCTTCTCTTCACCACTATACAACAAACTCGGAGGCGTTTGAAAGAAAGAGGGCGGAAGAGGATGAAGATGGACTTTGCCCTTTGCTGCAGAGTCACTGAATTCCTCTGTGCCTCTCCGCTCTCCTCTTCTGTCTCGTGATACTTGTGACGGACTTTTGCGACGAAACATCACAGTGTCACTACCGTGAGGGCTGTGAAGGTGGATTCACTGGTTTCAGTTAAAGGACGACTACCGTGTGGCTCCTGTTCCCGCTCAAAATGTCACCACAGCACAAAATGTCACAACGACATTTTGTACAGTTATTCACGGCACAGATTGTCGCAATTTACACACATTTTGCACAAAAATGTCACAATTGTGACAATTTGTGCACCTGTATGCCTTTTTTTGAAATCAGTGCTGCACAAATTGTCACAACTCTCTCTCTCTCTCTCTCTCTCTCTCTCTCTCTCTCTCTCTGTGTGGTGTGTGTGTGTGTGTGTGTGTGTGTGTGTGTGTGTGTGTGTGTGTGTGTGGATGGATGGGTGACTTACTGTGCGTGTGTGTGTGGATGTGTGGGGGGACTATACTCTATGATGTCCACGTTATTTTTTTTCAATTTGGTTTGCAATTTATAGTTTTCAATTTTGCATATAATATATACTTTTAGTCTGTATTCACTGCGCATGTTTACGAGGTGACAGCCTAGACGAAATGGCCCATGTTGGTTGATGAGGCTAATAGAAACAACACGATTTGTCTAGGTCGTTGTCAGTTGTTGTCCCCAAGGCTATGCACCTGTGTAGCGAGTTTGGAAAATGTAGCTTGAAAGATGTGGCAAATATGCAGGAAAAAGGAAATGGGTGTTCAACGATCAGCGTGGCCTTGACCGTGACTTTTGACCTTGATTTTTGCGAGCAGTATCAGCATACCTTACCTAATCAACAAACAAATTTGAGAAGGCTGTCTTAAGTGGTTGAGAGATACTGGCACATATGTCCGTTTTGGCCGACGTGGGACAGGCACACACACACACACACACACACACACACACACACACACACACACACACACACACACACACACACACACACAAAACCCAACAAAAAAAGAGACAGGAACGAACTTAATAGTCTGCTCGCTTTCTTGAAAGCGGCGGACTAACAAGTCTGACAGAGGTTGTGACA
>JADBJO010008157.1:60000-62500 GCA_016801955.1 Conus betulinus | reverse complement strand
CTCTCTCTCTCTCTCTCTCTCTCTCTCTCTCTCTCTCTCTCTCTCTCTCTCTCCTCTCTCTCTCTCTCCTCCCTGATTCCACAGGAGTCGTCCGATCCAGAGAATTGTCGCACAATCTCCCTGCAATACAGGTCGGAGAGCCCGGTTACATTTTAGGCCCCAAACGCTATACGTTCTCTGTCACACTCAGAGCTGCACATTCTTATCTTTTAAAAGGTGGAGAAGCTCCGTGGTGTATTCCATGTCATGTTCCACTCACAGTGAAACATATTCTTTTAGAGTGTTGGGACTTGCACGTTGTGAAACATAAACACTTTCCAGCAGACTCTGTGAAAACCCTGTTCAGAGATGTCCCACCTGACGTGATCTTTGGGTTTCTGAAAGATATTAACATTTTTCATCTGATCTAAGATTTTACGAAAGAAAAGATTTTAACGAAATTTCTGGTACGTTTTTAGAAGGTGCGTTTTAAAAACGACATGAGTGATAAATGTGTGTGTGTGTGTGTGTGTGTGTGTGTGTGTGTGTGTGTGTGTGTGTGTGTGTGTGTTTGATATGCTTGTGAGTTGATTTTAACGCGGTGACAGCCCTGATATGGCCCTTTGCGGCAGGGTGGGCTATAAGCAACGTTATATACCTTACCTTATCTTACCTTACCTGGCTTTTCTCAGAAGATCATCCAGAACCAAAACGCATTCATCACACAGTCCAGCACTTGACCCATACCATCATACTTGACTCTGAGGCAGGTCTCATGTCCGTTTCTTTGTCTATGCAAGCACGATTCACATGACCCTTTATTTTCCTGTCGTCTGCTAGACGTTTTACTCCAATTTCCTAGTGCCCTACCAATGGCGTAAAAACACAAAAGGAGTCCACAAGTCATGCATCATTCTGCTGTTTTTGCTTATACGTCGCGTTAAACTAATTTACTGACCTTAAATTCCAGGACAAATTCATCTGTTTCACGTGTAAAAAAAAATGTTTTTCACAGAGCCAGGGCCATTTTCATCTGTTCAACTTTCGTTGTTACTTCTTGACCTTTGCTGTAAGCCCGAACTCTGACCCAACGATTAGTTTTCTTGTTTTTGGGGGATTTCCACCGATGACATCATTCGCAGTCTTCAAAAACACGTGACCTTCCTCTTGTTTGACGTCACATTGCAGGACTTCTCACCCACCCGTGACCCCTATCTTTGAGCCAGCTGGTTTCTTCCAATAAGTCCCACCCTTTTCATTCTAATCTGTCTGCTTGGAACCATCTGGCATGTATCTTGATGGTCATATGAAAAAGAAATGAAGAGAATCAAGTTTCAGACAAAATAAGAATTCTCAAAACGATCTAATTGTGCCTGTCTATAAATACTCAACTCCTTAAGCAAGGAAAAGGCGCATTACTTTTTGGTGTGCCGCCTCCGTTCCACAGTACTGCCTTTCTCTCTCCAGGTTTGTAGTGGAACGCCGAAAAACCACAGCTGCGTGCACAACTTTTCAGTCTTCGACCAGAATATGGGTGTTAATCAAAATTTGGCCGAAAATTCTGTCGGTGAACTGCGTGAGCAACTGAGGCCGCAATGGTCTCTGGCATTCGAATTGCATACTGTACTTTCTCTCTCTAAGCATTGAAGAAGATGGTCTGGGAAATTGGCAACACAGATCTCTCTCTCTCTCTCTCTCTCTCTCTCTCTCTCTCTCTCTCTCTCTCTCTCTCTCTCTCTCTCTACGGAGAGTGCCTTTTTCCCTAGATTTCTAGCCTCCAGGGCGCCCATAGTTTCTTGACTTCCCTTACAGCCGAAGTCTTCAGTACCGCCCACAAACATGGTTCTGATTTCATCGTCCCAGTTTACTGGCACTCTCGCCGGCCAGCTGCTAGAATCTGTTTCTTTTTCAGGCAGATAGGCTTTTTTCTGCTGGCTCGGGAACGTGTCGTAGCATTGTCCGAGTTCTCGCTGACTTTCCTCCACGACGACTCGCCTCCTAGACCTGTGGAGATCGATAACAGACCTCCATATTGTCTTGACTCTGGTATTGTCTCACTAGTTTCGCCCTTAATTGTCTCACTAGTTTCGCCCTTAATTGTCTCACTGGTTTCGCCCTTAATTGTCTCACTAGTTTCGCCCTTAATTGTCTCACTAGTTTCGCCCTTAATTGTCCCGCTAGTTTTCGCCCTTAATTGTCTCACTAGTTTCGCCCTTAATTGTCTCACTAGTTTCGCCCTTAATTGTCTCACTAGTTTCGCCCTTAATTGTTTCCCCATGTTTCGCCCTTATTTGTCTCACTAGTTTCGCCCTTAATTGTCTCACTAGTTTCGCCCTTAATTGTCTCACTAGTTTCGCCCTTAATTGTCTCACTAGTTTCGCCCTTAATTGTCTCACTAGTTTCGCCCTTAATTGTCTCACTAGTTTCGCCCGTAATTCAAACCGGAATAGCTCAGTGGTAGAGCGAGGTGCTCGTAATCTAGGTGATCCTGGGGTTGCGGATTCGAATCTCCGCTTCGGTC
>JADBJO010008157.1:50000-55000 GCA_016801955.1 Conus betulinus | reverse complement strand
CACCTCAAATATAAAAATTTCACTTACAACCGCTAATGAAGATAAGCAGGTGGATCACTTGGAGCAACGCATTGACTCACACAGCAGACAATCATTAAAGTAAATTACGGATAAACACCCGCGAATTTGAAGGTGAGAGGATTTGTTACACAGACGCTGACAGAGAACACTGACTGTGCACGATATGCCGCGTTGTGAAAGATGAATTACATTTTCTCGATGACTGTAAATATTTGCGTAACAACTGTATGCGACCTGATGACGACGATCACCAAAACAGATTTTCCGTTATAGACTAAAATAAAAACATTAAAAAAAAACTCTCGGTGCTCATATTAATAAATAGACAGGTGCACAGATAAAAACATAGACAGGTATTGTTTATGAAACTAAAAGGTCAAGGTTCTAATACAATATATATATATATATATATATTTTTTTTTTTTTTGCCATTGTGGAACAGTATCAGCATACAGAATAGTGCCACCTAACATTGGGCGTGTATCAGAATACACAAACGTTCAACAAGCGATAGGAAAATGTCTTCCATGCTGTAACCAGACTGTGCAGTGGATCCTTGCGATGCTTGCTGGCGATGGATGGATTCTGCTTTTTTAAAAACGGTATGCCAGAACTCGCATCTTTCGAGGCAAGCCAAGACACAACAAGACCAGACATAAACCAAAAACAACTTTGTGCCCAAATCCATAAACCTGCTCAACAGTTATTGTTTGTTTGCTCTTTGTATGGTCGGTTGTTTCAAAGTGTGTGTGTGTGTGTGTGTGGGGGGGGGGTGGGGTGGGGGGGGGGGGGTACATGCATATGAGACAGAGACAGAGAGACAGGAACAGAGACAGAGACAAACAGAAGAGAGAGAACGAGAGAGAAACAGACGGACAAACACACACACACACAACACACACACACACACACACACACACACACACACACACACACACACACACACAGGAGAGAGAGAGGGACAGAGACAGAGAGAGAGAGAGAGAGAGAGAGAGAGAGAGAGAGAGAGAGAGAGAGGCGAGAGAGAGAGGAGAGAGAGAGAGAGAGTCACACAGGCACACAGACACGCAGAGAAAGAGGCAGATACAGAGAGAGGAGAGAGAGAGAGAGAGAGAGAGAGAGAGAGAGGGGGGGGGGGATAGAGAGAGAGCAGACAGACAGACAGACAGACAGAGGACAGAGACAGACACACACAGAGAGACAGACACAGAAAGACAGCGATAGACAGACACAGACACAGACACACACACAGACACACACACACAGACACACAGACACACACACACACACACACACACACACACACACACACCACACACACACACACACACACACACACACACACACACACACACACACACACACACACACACACACACACACACACACAACACCACACAGGGAGAGAGAGAGAGAGAGCGAGAGAGAGAGAGAGAGAGAGAGACGAGAGAGAGAGAGAGAGAGTGGAGAGAGAGAGAGAGAGAGAGAGAGAGCGTTTGGAATCCCTCACATGCCAGACATTGTGTCGGTCGTTGAGAAGTGAGGGAGAGAAAAATAGACCCGCTCTAAACAGGTAAACGAAGACGACAGGTAAAGCAGAGCAAGTCGGCATGGGTTTAGCAGCAGCAGCAGCAGCAGCAACAGCACAGTCCTTGCTTCTTCTTCTTCTTCTTCTTCTTCTTCAGAAAGATTCTAGGGGGTACATCCCTCTCTACATATTTATGTATATCCAAATGTTTCCTTTGACTTTTTAAAATCATGAAATCACTTGCATTACCATCGTTGCAGGACACTATTTTGGTAAAAAAATGTTTCATATTATCATTTTAGTGCCGCCGCTTTTATCCTGATCCTGTGTTTCACATCCCGTCATTTTTCCACCCCCAACCCTCTTTAGCCCTCCCTTGTTTTGCCTTGTATGTCATGGTGACCATAATGGAAGAAGTGCTGACCTGAATGTGTCTTCAACCACGACTAATTTGGTTTAGAAAACTAGTCAGTCAATCGTTCACTGCCTAACGTGTGCTGACAATGTAGACTGGGATTCATATGACCTTCAGTGTCAACACTCACTATGCAGCAGACTAGATACACACTTCGTTCAGGGATGACGTTTTCTTACTTTCTCAAAGAAAATCTTTTTTTTCTTTTTTTCGTTGTTATCTTTTTTGAAGGAAACAGTTCCAGATTTTGAAGCATGTTAGATGTTTTTGACATGTGTGCGTGCGTGCGTGCGTGCGCACGCGCGCGCGCGCGCGCGCGCTCGTGTGTGTGCGTGTGTGTAAAACAGATCCAGGTTTAGATTAGTGCTGAGTATGTTCCAAAAGAATGAGCCTACTGATGTCATTTTTAAAGCAAACATATGTGCGCAATCTATGTGGACAAAGTTGGATAGCCCTTACATACTAACCATGCAGTCGGCCGGCCTGTGTGCACAGCATCAATTGAGTTGAAGGGCCACATCTGGCAGACGACAAGGAAAGGTTGTTCTACGCACTTCCCATCTGCTGTGTCAATGCTGACGTAGCGAACATTGCTGGGGCAGAACTGACCGCTGGACGTGTTGACCACGGCCCATCCTCTCGTGGGCCTCATGTCGATCTGGATCTGACATTCATGTTATACCACGTACACGGATTGACGTGTTCAAAACTAGTTTTGCATTTTCAGGTTCAGCCGTTTGGAACTCTCTTCCCCCAAAACCTGAAATGGTACTGTTCACCGCACGCCTTCAAAAAAGACCTTCCAAAATAGTTTCATAGACACCTTGACGTAGATTACACTATTTGGTAGAAGTGTGTTGCAGCAAACACTTATATCATGAATAATTACAGATGTGCACGTTGTTACCGTACTGGTTATGCCAATAAATGATCCTACTAACAATTACAGATGTGCACGTTGTTACCGTACTAGTTATGCCAATAAATGATCCTACTAACAATTACAGATGTGCACGTTGTTACCGTACTGGTTATGCCAATAAATGATCCTACTAACAATTACAGATGTGCACGTTGTTACAGTAGTTTATGTCAATAAATGATTCTATTAACAATTACAGATGTGCACGTTGTTACAGTACTGGTTATGTCAATAAATGATTCTATTAACAATTACAGATGTGCACATTGTTACAGTACTGGTTATGTCAATAAATGATTCTATTAACAATTACAGATGTGCACGTTGTTACAGTACTGGTTTATGTCAATAAATGATTCTACTGACTGACCTTCCTCGGTGAGGAAAATGGCTTCACTTAGAACACTGTATTTTGTCAATGCCATCACATCATCAGCATCCTCGTCTGGTCGCGAACTTCACCAACAATCACAAAACAAACAAACAAACATTAGCATATTGTACTGCTTATCAAACCACTCTTATATCTTCCATTCCCAACCAGAGCCCCACACTACACCCCCACACCCCATCCTCCCCCTGTCTCACGTCCCCGCGCCACCCCTATTTGTTCTTGTTGTCTGCCTCTTATGATTGCGTATATATGCATGTTTTTGTCAAAACTTTGCATAGAAATGCGCGCGCGTGTGTGTGTGTATATGTGTGTGTGTGTGTGTGTGTGTGTGTGTGTGTGTGTGTGTGTGTGTGTGTGTGTGTGTGTGTGTTTGAATCATGTACTGTATAATCCGTGTGTGTCCGTTTGTTTATTTGTTTGTTTTTGTCTCTTTTTCAATTTCTTTTCTATTTTCTTGTTTTTAACTCTCATTGCACACTTTAGATTAGCAGGATAGATTGGAAGAATAACCTCTGCCTAAAATGTCAACCCTTGGTGGAATAAAAGTTTTCTGAGTTCTAAGATCTCAGTTCTTACATGTTTTTCTGGATCGTCAAGCATAGACTTAAACTTTCCTTTGATACTGATTATTCTATAGTTATTTTTCTTTTTTGTTCTTTAATTTTTCTACAGCATTTTCTAACTCCTGTGTTTATGGTGCTCTTCGTTAGCTGCTTCAAGAGGCCATTTGGATTGGAATCTTCTCCCCGTGGTGCCTCTGGAAGATACTACACAGATGGACAAATACAGCCAGCTCTTCCCTCCGACTATACAACCGACACAGGCACCACAGAGCTCGATGGTTCCGCTATGCTATCAGTGAAAGTGTTCACAAATTTCGCACTCAATTCCCTATTCTGCTACCACCACCACCACCCCCCCTCCTTCCCCCTCCTTTCATCTGCCTTCCCTTCACCTCCCCCCCCCCCCCCCCCCCTTCCTGCACTGTCCTTTCTCGACCCCTCCCTCCTTCAGCATGACCAACTCACTGTCATAATGATGGAGAAATGGCAGGCTTGCGTTGGGTTTTCGCTCATCTCTTAAGTTGTTCCCCAGAAATCGCAGCAATTACTGCTGGATTCCTTGTCTTGATAGGATACTTTATTTTCTGTGGCATTGGTTCTCTACGACACGATTCACGGAGAACGAGAAAGGTGAAACGACGAAGCCGTTACTTAGTTTTTGCTTTTATGATTGTTTACAATTGACACTCAAACCAAAAGTGTGGAGGGGGTGGGAGGGCGGGCGGGGGGGGGGGGGGGGGGGGGGGGGGGGGGGCGGAGCAATACTGATCCAAGAAAGACACGATGAGTGGAATGGTAACTTGAAAGAAAAAAAGGGTACACAGGTGTATCTCTTAGAATGCATGAAAAGAAATGGCTTGTTTTTTCCTCTTGTTACGAGAGAAGAGATCTCGTTGTTATGTATGTATAAGTTAGTCTGTGTAAAGGTTTCTTGGAGAACAGACAATGAACGCTTCTTTTTCTATTGTAAAGGGCCACACACACCAGGTATTTCTGGATAGAACATGTCCTAGATTCACCCTATACTTCTTGTCTGTATTAGCAGTAGTGGCTGTAGTAGTATGGGTAGTAGTATTAGTAGTAGTATAGTAGTAGTAGTAGTAGTAGTATTAACGATGTTGTTGTTATCATGAATATTACTATCATTGTTGTTGTTG
>JADBJO010008157.1:42500-45000 GCA_016801955.1 Conus betulinus | reverse complement strand
AGGAGGGGGGGAGGTTGAGAGGCTCAGTGAAAATCGGAAGTGAGTGGGCTCAGGTGGGGGTTTAAGGGTGGGGTGGGGTGGGGGGTGGTGGGTGGGGGGGGGGGGGGGGGGGGGGGGGGGGGGTGGGGGGGGGGGGGGTGGGGTTGGGAATACGCGTGATTCTTTGTGGATATAACTACCTCATATCACGAAAAATGACGAAAAGAGTCCGTATTCCACGTCATCAAAAGAAATGACGTCGTAAAGAACACTGAAAAAGGCATGGAGGATTTTTTTTTTTTCAACAGGATAAAATGAATACAAAGCAAATCAGAACTGGAAATGAAGAAACAGGAAGAAAAAAAAAAAAATGAAGAAGCGAGAAATCAGAGGCGAAATTCCGGATTAAAAGAATTAAAACGATTTTTTTTGTGTGTTGCCCAAAATCTATTAAAAATCTATATTACTGCATGTAGATGCTGATCATAAAAACAATGAGTATGATGATGATAATGATCAAGAGGGAGACGAAGAAAACGCTTTCCATTTCCAAACCCATAAATACAAATCGTTTGTGGCATCAATAGTGATACATTTTGAATACAGGCACTTCGTGTCAAACTCCAAACAACAAAAATGATTCGTATAATTCATATAATCAACAACATATAAGGCATCAGTTCATCCACGAAAAAAAAGCATTTGGCAGAACACAGGCATATAGGCATATGTTGTTTTATTTTGTTTTTAAATACGAGGCACTTCGTGGTTGTAAAAAAACAACAACAACAACAAAAAAAAAAACAGGCATGCACATCGGCAGAAATTCATCGCCAGGTTTCAGGTAAATAACACATCTCACAGAGGTCGGGAAGGACGACTGATGATTCTGACAGACAACGTTTCATCCGGAAGAACAACAGGAATTTTAGAAGGCACAGTTCGCTTTGTCTCTCTGTCTCTGTCTCTGTCCCCCCCCCCTCCCCCCTCCTCCTCTCTCTCCTCTCTCTCTCCATTCGCTCTCTCTCTCTCTCTCCTCTCTCTCTCTCTCTCTCTCTCTCTCTTCCCTTACACAAACACGTCCTTTGTTACACTCATTCAGTTTCAGTTTCATTGTGTTCACACACACACACACACACACACACACACAACACACACACACACACACACACACACACATCACACACACACACACACACACACACACACCACACTGCACACACAAGTAAGTAAGATAGCAAGCAACCGAATGGACCAGTGAATAATTAATGAAAGAGAGAAAACAAGACTTTCCATGACAAGAAAAAATGCCCCGCAGGAATCAAGTGCATTTTTTCGTGAAATGTTATTATATCCATTTTTGCTAGTTTGTTTTGTGTTTCCATCTTTTTGTTGGTTTAGTATAACAAAATAACCAGCAATTCAACGCACAACAACACAACACAATTCAATGCTAAAAAGGGCAAACGCCAAAATGACTATACAATAAGAAAGCACAGAAAAACGAACAACTCAACACAAAACATTACGCCATGGAAGAAAACAACCACAAAAAGCTCTTACGAAAACAATTCAATGCATCACCGTACAGCAGAACTATGACACGACAATACTTGAAAAACAACAAACAAAAACCAACACAAAGAAAGAAAGAACAAAGGCAAAACGTAGAGTGTGTAAGACTCAGACTAACGTGGAACTTGTGCGATGTCATAGTGACGACGTTTTTGCGACCTCTGTTAAAATAAAGATGCTCTCATACTTTTTACAGAGTTCCAGGATCGTTCTGTTTGTTTGTTTGTTTTTGTTTTTGTTTTGTTTTGTTTTGTTTTTGTGCTTTTCTTTTTTTTTGTTTTTAGAAAAGAACTTTATTATTGTGTGTGTGTGTGTGTGTGTGTGTGTGTGTGTGTGTGTGTGTGTGTGTGTGGTGTGTGTGTGTGTGTGTTAGTTATGATAATTATTATCATTTTCATTTTTATTATCATCATCATCATCATTATCATCATTGGCAGTAAATAGTATCATCATCATCATCATCATCATTGTTAATATGATTGGTATTATATAATTATTATTATTATCCTTATCATCATCTGTATTATTATTGTTGTTATTGTTGTATCAGTATTACTATGACATTTGTCATCTACTTTAGATAGAGACATCGATAGATACATAGATAGACGGATAGATGATCGTCGATAGAAAGAGATACAAAGATAGAAAGAGAGAGAGAGAGAGAGTGAGAGAGAGAGAGAGAGAGAGAGAGAGAGAGAGAGAGCCACAGACAGACACAGACAGACAGAACAAACAGAGAGAGATATAGCCTGTTTGAGGGGCGAGGTGGGGTGGGGAGAAACCGAGTCCCTCGCATGCGGGACCTTTTCCATCCCCCCCCCCCCCCCCCCCCCCCCCCCTACTATTCCTCCTCGTCTGCAACTTCCCTATTGCAGTCTGAATAGCACATCTTAAAAACAACAAACAAAGAATAAACATGATATAATTTGTATGTTAAAAAAAG
>JADBJO010008157.1:30000-37500 GCA_016801955.1 Conus betulinus | reverse complement strand
CAATCCTAACATCTGTCGCAAACTGCGAGGAAACGTAGGGAGGCGTCCCCCCCCCCCCTGCGAACTTGTTGGCAAGGCGAACGGATCGCCGCGTTTCGTCGCTATTTGTGACAGTACGACGATGGAGCAGGGATTGGGGAAAGAGCCAATAGGAGGCTCTATTATTTGTCGCAATGTGTGACAAGTCGTGGCGTCTGCGTTTTCGCGTCGTTGGGTTATATCAAAAAACTTTTTAAAAACTTTTTAAAAAGGAAAAAAAAAAAAAAAAAAAAAAAAAAAACAAAAAAATGCCGTTCTGCATCCTGCATCTCTTCCATCTCTCTCTCTCCTCTCTCTCTCTCTCTCTCTTCTCTCTCTCTCTCTCTCTCTCTCTCTCTCTCTCTCTCTCTCTCTCTCCGTGTCTCTCTCTCTCTCTCTCTCTCTCTCTCTGTAATTCTCCAGACAAAAAAAAAAAAAAAAAAGAAAGAGTGCTACGTTTCAGAAATATAAAGACATTCTTTCTTCAACTGCAATGATTCAGGAGGAATGCACATACAAAATGACTGGCTGTCCAAGTTATTGACCAGAATCGTTTGACCGTTATGGGGGTCACCTCGTCACGATGTACGAAACGCCTGGCCACAATCTATGAACAGTGTTCCTCTTCATCTTCTCTAGTCCCTCCCTTACCCACCCATCCCGTTTCTCGACCCCCCCCCCCCCCCATCACCACCCCCACAGGCCTACCATCCCCTCCCGCACGTAATGTTATTACGACAAAACGAGGCGAGCGCCTGCCCTATCGCCACAACCTGACTCCTTGCGACAAGTTGTAGGATTGCGACAAAACGCGATGTAAGACACCTCCGCGACAAGTTTATGATTGTGGCATTACGCGACGCAACAAACCTCCTTGACTCTAGACTCGTCCTCTGCGTAGTGAGAAGAAACAGAATACGACACGTTTGAAACAATAAATACTATAACATTTGGAAAGGTTTCCACAACTGTTCATGTCATATCTTAGCAGATCATCTGTACAAGACAAACAAACAAACAAACAAAAATCTCCAAAGTCATCATCAGTTGGCAGCAGGTATCTTTGGAAGACAAAGGTTCATCAAGATCAGCAGCCAGCTTGTTCAGCCAAGTCCACACAGAGTCTGGCACTGCCTGCCCAGACTGGAACCATCCGCGCCAGGACTCGGTCTGGGTCTGGGTCTGTGCCCGGCATGGGAGAGGTGGTACAGTCCCTAATCTCTCTCCTCATCTTGCCCGTTGTATTAAAATCACCACTGCCAAAGCCTCTAATAATGCCAGCCACGTACGTACACGTGCAGTTTACAATGCGACTCAAGTGTATGAAAGAAGGCAGAGGGGAGGGGAGGAGGAGGGGGGGGGGGGGGGGGGGGGGGGCAGGTTTAATGGCAAAGGGGACAGAAAGAGGCACCAACATCGCTGTCCGAACTGTCTATCTACCAATGACCCTGTCTTTGGAGATTTCAAGAAGGCCAGACCGCAGAGAGAACGATGGGTGGTGACCATCTCCACAGCCTGCATCTTGAAGCCCCTGTAGTGTATCAACACAAACCCCACTCTTTTCTCTTTTTTTCCCCTCCACACGTGTCTTTAGCTGACTTCACCTGCACAGATCCTCGGGTCACAAGCACGACAGCATGATGTCCTCATCAGAGCATCGCTTGCACGTGCACATGCCTGTCACTGCACAGCACAGCACACCATCTGTTCTGAACGGTGTCAAGGAGGTCAAAAAGCTGAATTGTCCGTCCCGGAGCTCATTCAACGACTGGAAGGGACCTGGTGGTGGTGGTGGTGGTGGTGGTGGTGGTGATAGGGGTGATGATAGTGGTGGCGATTTCGTGTCTTCTTGCCCTCGGCTGAGCTCACTCTCACGATCCAGCCGTCAGTCATCACTCTAGTAGAGCCTTTTGTGTGTTTTTGCCCACAGACCGTCACATCCGTGACGCGTCGGGATGATTATGCGTGATGGGATTCTGTCATACTCAAGCTGTGTTTCTACCAGACTGTATTCTGTAAGACTCGGTATTGCTGACGAAAGGCATCGTTTGTGTTACCAGAGAAAGTACTGTGAGCAGGAGAGGCGTGATTAGCAGTTCAAAGCAGCGTCAACAACGACCATACCATCCCGCGGCCTCTTTACCGGAGGAGGCATTTGACCACTGGGGGTTTACTCGTCACTAGTGAAGGTCCCGCTACCCATGAAAGCATCATCGCTAACAGTAAAAGGCACTGTCACCATTCAAGGTCGTTGTTCCTACTGAAGGTACTCTTACCAGTGAAGGTTTCATCGTTACCAGTGAAGGCACTGGTACCAGCAACAGCCCTATATGACCAAACAAGGCTTCATAGATATCTGCGAACGCACCCAAACAATTCAGGTCATCGTTACCACAAAGAAGGCACTGTTACTATCAAAGGCACTCTTACCGCTAAAGATCTCATTATCACCAGCAAAAGTACTCTTACTAACGAAGGTCTCCTCGTCACCAGTGAAGGCACCGTTACCAACCAAGGTCATTGTTAGCATGTTAAGATACTCATTCCCAGTGCAGACATCGGCACCCCATCTGAAGATCCGGTCGTTGCCAGTGAAGACACAGTCAAACCGCCAGCCTTAGATCTCCACAAACCACCCAAACCCCATCGTGTCCACACACACACACACTCACACTCTCCCTACAGCCAGCCAAGGGACGCAATCCGCACAGAGAAGGAAGACCCCAAGACGTCGGAGCCGGGGCGTTACCAGGCGCAGATGCTCTGAGAGTGCAGATGAGGCTGCCCAGGGTAGTTGCCTTGCTGGAGCTGGTTGACGGCGCCCATGGGATGGCCGCCCACGCCGTTGTAGGCCGCCGCCTGCGCCGCCGAGTAGTTGGAGAAGGGGTTGACGTTGTAGGGGGCGGAGGTGTAGGGGGAGGGGGGGCATGGACTGGCCCAGGCAGGGACGTCCGTCTTTGACCAGCACGGGGACGGCCACGCGGCGGGCCGGCATGGCGCTTAGCTCCAGGTTCTTGTCCTGACGCTGGCGTTTGCATTTGTAGCGCCGGTTCTGGAACCAGATCTTCACCTGGAACGTGCAAACAAATGGGCGCGCGCGCGCAGGCACAGGCACACACACACACACACACACACACACACACACACACACACACACACACACACACACACCACGCACACGCACATGCGTCCACGTACACACACACACACACACACACACACACACACACACACACACACACACACACACACACACACACACACACAAACCTATAAGTATAATAGTTATTATATACTACGAGTCTAATACTTTTTTCATTCTGAAATCGTTTCAATGATGAGACTTGGTGGCAGAAACTTGGCGAAAGACGAGACAAAGCAAAAATTATGACCAAAAAATAAAATGAGAGAAAGAGAGAGAGAGAGAGAGAGAGAGAGAGAGAGAGAGAGAGAGAGAGAGAGAGAGAGAGAGAGAGAGAGAGAGGGAGAGAGAGAGAGAGAGAGAGGTGAGGCAACGAGCAAGGTGATATGATGATGTCGTGTACAGTACTATTAATTAGCAATTACCATGGTGCAAGATTGGAGATAAGGTGTAGAAGAATACAAAGTAGATACGAATACTCTTGGTTCACTTGGACGTTTTTTTTTTTTTTGTTACAGTGCAAACATGATATTGACATGAGTGGGACATCAGAAAAAATAAATAGATAAATAAATGAATAAGTCAATCAATAAATCAATAAATGAAACACAAACTAAACAATAGGTGTCAATTGATAACAACTGCAAGAACAACAAAATCAAAGAGAAAGAAGACGCTAGACAAGATGACAACGGTGGCAGTAGATGGCGATAACTAGGACCTAACAATGAAAACGTTGCCATGCTCATAACTATGATGACAGGGACGATGTTGAAGGACTAACAGGCAGACGCCCAGTTGAGAAGATAAACGATTGCTCGTTCTTCGTATTAATTGTCCTGCAGGTCGATCATCTTGGCTTAAGAAGAAGATCTAAGAGGTCGACACGCGTCGTGTTTTGCCTTGTAATTTGTTTGTTCCTTGTTATCTGGCGGATTTACTTTAATTTTTAATTTTTTTTAGATTTGTTTCAGTTTCCGCCGGGCAGTCACCTCCCTTTGAAACTGGCGAGGGTCAGCTCCCTTCGCCCCCCCCCCCCCCCCCCCCCCCCACCCCCCACCCCCAGGTTACGACTGTATTGTCGGCCAGTCCACTGCTGCAGTAGTTTGGTCAGATACAAGTTTTCTGAGTTCCGTGCCCTTGTGGAAGGTGCTGTGGGGGTGGGGGTGAGGGCGTGGGGGGAAGGGGGGGGGGGGGGGGGGGGGGGGGGGAACACCAGCGAGAACAAATACTTCTCCAGAGTTACTGTTTCACATCACAAAATAATATATTCGCCGCTTTTCAGTGTATTTTCAACAAAGTTTTTTTTTTAATGAAGATTTCATATTGTGGGTAGGGAGGGGAGGGGCGGAAGGGGGGGGGGGGGGGGGAGGGGGTCTGAAATTTTTCAGTAGCAAAAAAAAAGAAGAAAAAAAAAAAAAAATCAGTTGGGGGAGGGAGGGTGGGGGGGTGCAGAGACAAAGTCAGTTGAAGAGTAAAAGAGGAAATCAGCTAGATCACATATGTCATAACGTGAATTAGTAGTGGATCTGCTGCTTTCATATATATTTTTTCAAACAATTTTCAAATTAGATTTCACAATATTGTAAAAAAAAAAAAACCACCAAAAACAATGAAGGAGTAGTGATCCGACACCCAGCAGCAGTGGGGAGGGGGGAGGGGGAAGAAAGAACGTAAGAAAGAAAGTAAGAAAGAAAAAGGAAATGGAAAGAAAGAGAAAGACAGGGAAATCAACTGAAAAAAGTATTCTTTTTAAGTAGAAAGAATAAGCTGAAAAGAAGATGATTGACATGTCTACACACACACTACACACACACACACACACACACACACACACACACACACACACACACACACACACACACACACACACACACACACACACACACACACACACACACACACACACACACACACACACACACACACACACACACACACTACACACACACTACACACACACACACACACACACACACACACACACACACACACACACACACACACACACACACACACACACACACACACACACACACACACACACACACACACACACACACACTACACACACACACACAGAGGTCTCCTCACCTGGTGGGGGTCAGTTTCAGCATGGAGGCCATCTGCTCTCTCTCGGGGGCGACAGGTAGCGCTGCTGCTTGAAGCGACGTTCCAGCTCATAGACCTGGGCCTGAGAGAACAGGACCCGGGGCTTCCGCTTCTGCCTCTGCTTCAAGAGTTGTTGCCCCTCCCCGCTGCCTGCTGCACACAGGTTTCAGTTTCAGTTTCAGTTTCAGTTTCATCAAGGCGGCGGACGTCACGGCGTGCGGGCTAGTCCATATACGCTACACCCACATCCGCTAAGTTTTGAGCCCACACCGCGCATGATTTGAAGCTGCGCATCAGGACCAGGTGAATGACGCAGAGTTCAAAGGACCAATCGTTTCGTTGTGTTCTATATATAGACAAGTGACAGCATGGAGGGAGGGGAAGGGGGGGGGGGGGAGGGTTGGGGAGGGGGGGGGGGAGGAGAACAAGAGAGGGAATGCGACTATATATTGGATGGAAAAAAAAAAGTAAAACTCTTGCTGTTAGAAAAGATATAAAGGACAAAGATCTCAAGCCTTAAGACCCGCAAGGAATCGTGAACTGTTAAGAGATTTCCCGTGTGTGTGTGTGTGTGTGTGTGTGTGTGTGTGTGTGTGTGTGTGTGTGTGTGTGTGTGCGCGCGCGCGCCCCGCGTGCGTGCGTGCGTGCGTGTGTGTGTGTGTGTGTGTGTGTGTGTGTGTGTGTGTGTGTGTGTGTGTGTGTGTGTGTGTGTGTGTGTGTGTGTGTCTTCAATTTAATGTCTATACACATAAGTGATTTTAGACAACCAAAAATAAATAAATAAACAGGGTAGTAAAGGAGGAAGGGAGGGGAGGGGGGTGGATACACAGGCAACTGAAGGAGATAAAGAGATAGAGAAAACAGCGAGAGAGAAAAAGATGAAGAAGTATAAATGAAAAAAGGGAAAAGGAGAAAAAGGAGGATTGGGATGGAAATCGGAAGAAAAAAATGTTAACGTGAATAAAAATTGCAACCTATAACATAACTAGAATAACATTTTTAAAAACATCAGATGAACGCTGAAGGTAACAGGATACTAACATTTAAACGTGAAAGTAGAATTATTAAAGGAATCTAGAAATGGTACTCTGAACAAGTCCTAAAACAATGTCACAAATCAAAAGGGGTTTTACTAAAACCTCCTTCAGGGACTTTTCCGAAAAAGTAGGCAGATAGGTTTTCATTTTTCTACAGTGGAAAAGTATATGCTCATTAGAAATTTCCCACCACACACGCATGTGGTGTTGGAAGTGAATTTGGTCTTAAAAGCATTAAGTTTGAATCTATATGCAAGGGAAGTTAAAAGTCTTAGGTTAGATAATTGACCATACTTAGATATAAAAGCATCTTCAAAACTCGTTTGATGGTCAGCAGCTGATGAGTGGCCAACATCTTTTTGTTTCTTTCTAAAATGCTTCCAGCAAGCATTCTGCAGTAGGCTATAACCTTCTTTCAATGATAATGGGATCTTCAAATTATATGCTTCATTTGTATAATCTGCAGAGTTTTTAGCTAGTTTATCTACGGATTCATTGAAAGGTATTCCACTGTGTGAAGGCACCCAAAGAAAGGTAAGATTACTACCTGTGTGTGTGTGTGTGTGTGTGTGTGTGTGTGTGTGTGTGTGTGTGTGTGTGTGTGTGTGTGTGTGTGTGTATGTGTGACAGCTTTATGCAAGACAAGCATTCGTCCTTTTTCTACCTCCTCTTTTACCGTCTTTGAACCGCTTCTCATTCACTGCTGATGGGACAGACAGACACGGCTCTCATGCTGTAAACATCCGACGCTCTCAGTGGTACGAACTGACAATCATAGGATTCACAGCTTTAATCCCTACCCCTTGGAGCACGAGTCCCTTCAACTAATACACCTAACAGACGATGTTCGGAAATCTGCAAGGGAGGTGATCCATTTTCTTTTTCGCGAGAGTGACGCTGCCTTTCTCATGGGACACATACCGCTGGTGGGCACGCCCAAAGGAATGTTGTCTCATCGGTCAGGTTTACAGCTCATTCAGAGAGAGAGAGAGAGAGAGAGAGAGAGAGAGAGAGAGAGAGAGAGAGAGAGAGAGAGAGAGACAGACAGACAGACAGACAGACAGACAGAGCAGAGCCAGAGCCAGAGAGAGAGAGAGAGAGAGAGAGAGACAGACAGACAGACAGACAGACAGACAGACAGACAGAGACAGAGCCAGAGAGAGAGAGAGAGAGAGAGAGAGAGAGAGAGAG